>CAIGRB010135915.1:0-10456 GCA_903798255.1 Fraxinus quadrangulata
TGGCCCAAATCAATTTAAAAACAATTGGGCTTACAGCAACGGCCCAATCGCCTTACCAAAAAAAAAAAGAAACAAAGAGGAAGAAGATGAATAGGCGCAGTGGCGGACCAAACCACTGAGGCGCCCGGCGGTCTGTTTCCCAAAACTCATCCGTCGGAACCCAGCACACGTGGCCGTCCTTCCCTCCCCCCGTCGTCGGGTGTTGGGTCCACCACTGAGTGTGTTCCTATCACCATGAAAGGGCTCAATTAATAGTTTTGGTCAGAAATCAATTATTGGAACGAACACCATGTAAAACCAATAATTTAGCCAAGAATGAATATAGTGAACTAGTGGATGGCAATCTCTACAATTACGGGAGCCATATACGCGATCTTGACTTGTAAGTGAAAATGAGATGTTTCTTTCCTAATATGATTTAATAATGTGAGTGAATGATAAATGGTGTCCTTTTTCATTCCACTTGCCAATACAAGTTATTATGTATAGTTGAGTTATATTGTTAATTTTTTCTCTACTCGTGAACTTGAAGGAAAATGATTGTCAAATTAGTCACTTAAGTAGACCCCACAAAAGGAGTCATAATTTGATTAATTGCACTTAAGTCTTCAAACAATTGGGCAACAACCAAATGGAACCCTAAAATTTTAAGTCGTGCTACTAAGTTCTAAATTTCAAATTAACGGCTAATTCGAGATGTTACATAGTTTCCTTTCCAGATGAAGTCATTTAATACCAGCTTGTCAACCTCTTTTTAAGGCTATATATCTGTTCGAATTGAGGAGTCTCCTTTTATACTTGAAGAATGTAACTTAGGGTTAATTTTCAAGGCATGGCACGACACCTTTGAATCAATCCCACCATGCCTCAATGCGAATACATCTAGATTCCATTTCAAGAAACTGCTTGAGTTCCATTTCCAATTCCTCGGGCAAGTCATTTTCGACCAGGAGTACTCTAATGCTATCTTGGCTCACAGTTATAGTTATGAGTTTCTCAATCGAAAAACTTGGGATTTTGGTTCAATGCCCGAGACAACTTTCATCAACTTTGCCTCGACGGCTGACATGCGAATATTCAAAGATATATGGACATACAATGTAGCCCTTTTGTTTATAGAAGGTTGATGATAAGAATGTGATGAAAAAGTTGGAGACATAAGTGAAAAAATGAGCAAAAGTTTAGAACGTACATTGTAATTAAAAGTGTAGTTAATAACAAGTGTCATGTGAATATAATTATCCCTATTATTTTTCATTTTTGTTTGCCAAATTATAATAAGGGTATTGCTAGTGGTACATAATTTGGGTTACATGAGGGTATCCACCCCCTCACATAGGGGTGGAATCCACTTAAAGAAAATATTTTTTATTCACGTGGGTCCCATCCCCATGTGAGGGGTGGATACTCTTATGTAACCTAAATTATGTACATTTAGAAATATCCTTATAATAAACCATTTACTATGCTCTTTAGTTTACTTCTCCACCATTCGTCTTCATTGTCTTTTGAGGGTCGTCATTCCACAACTCGCCACCCCAAGTTGCCAATTATACCAATCGCCACCACAAGTCGAAGGCTCCACAAGTCATCGACTACCTCCTTTTCATGATTTGCCGTCCAAATCACATCCAATAAAGGTCATCCCTCCTCTTAAAGCCCACTTGGGAGTTCTGATGACTAATTATGGGATTTTCTAAAGTATCGGTTTTAGACGTTTATAAGGGATTCAATTTTGGATGGTTTTTATTAGCAATTTTTAAAACAATCAAATCCATACTTGGGAGCTTATTATCCCATTGTTTTAAATATTTTAGAAAAATAAAATTACATATATGCTCATATATAAAAAGGGTAAGTGTAAGGAATATGGAGTAAATTTGAACGTCACTTGGTGAAGTTTTTAATTTTTGCACGATATTTTTTACTCTTAAGTGATAATTTATTTATAAAAAACTTTTTTATAAATAAGTTAATGTTTTAACTAAAAAGTAAAATATTTACTTATAATTAAAATTTTAATTTAATAGTCACTTTTACTTATAAGAACTTTATAGTTATAAGTTAATTTTGTACGTATAAATAATTTTTATACATAACTGATGTTTTTACTTATAAATTTTTATAGTTTGTAAGTGATTTTTTTGTCTTATAGGTAGTATTTTGTACGTTATATGCAGTTTTATCTTATAAGTAATTTTTCCTTATAAGTATATTTTTTTAGTTATAAATTAATTTTTGTTCCTTATAAGTATATTTTTTAGTTGTTGTGTTTTCATTTATAAGTAATTTTTTATGTATAGTTGAATTTTTATCTTGTAAAATAATTATTTCGGAGAGTAAAATTAAAAGAAAAACTGAAAAGAGGTAAAAAACAACCAATTTGGTAGGTTTAGAAATATAGCCCAAATTACACTATTCTAATTTTGGGTGATTTTTAAACTATCCAAACTCAAGGCCCCAAAAAATTAACAGGCATTAGTTTTTTTCCAATGTTTTAAAAATTGGCCAGAACATTGACCCGAAAAATATTAAGGGTCGAGGTTCAATTGGGATCAAATCGTTGTCGAACTGGATACCAAAATTAATTAAATAAGTACACCCACAAACTATAAAGTATTATAACAATAATAGATTTTTAAATTTTAGTATTACTAATTCAAAGTAAATATAAACCTAAGTAGTTATCATATAATTTATTTTAAAACATCAAAAAGTAACGATCAGTATGTCCAAATAATTTGTTTTGTTCAAATTGAAACTATTTTTGCCTATATATACTTTGCTGGGGATCATTTAACCTTTGTTCAAATAATTTCAATTGTTGTTTGACAATTGGGTATAGCTTTTGTCCCACATTGAAAGTTGCAGTGGAGAAAATAATGTCTTTAAAAGGACAAGCGCTTGAAATAAATCTTAATTGGGCCTGTAATTGCAATCCATGAGCCCATGAGAACAATTGAAAAAATTGTCACAAAAAAAAAAAAAGAGGAAAAGAAAAAGTAAAAAACCCTATTAATCGGTAAAGCTGTGATTAGGTTTTCGGTTCACGGTTAAATAGACCGGTTCAATAGTTTTTTTATCCTATCTAATTTTTATAACATTAATTTGTTCAACGTCTCATATACGGTGCCATCCAAAAAGGTCAAAATCAGTCAAATAAAAACTTTGAAGGAAACCCTTAAGGTTTTGAAATATCTTATTTTGCATCCTCTCAAATACCCCATATTTGTTTTCATCTTTGAATCCCTTTTTCTATTCTTCAAATAAAATATTGTTGAAGGTCTTTTTCAGTATTTTTGCGCCTAGTATATACCTAGAGATCTGCGGGCCTACTTGGGAGTTTATTGGTATCTGTTATGTGTTTTTATTGAAGTACTAGTTTTGAGTGTTTATGAGGGGTCTGATTCTAAGTAGTTTTTAATAATGATTTTCAAAACATTTCAACTTGTAAATTTTAAAATCAAAATAAATTTAAAAAAATGAACTTTTAAATTCACTGTTAGAGTTCTAGACGATAGTGAGTCAGAATTTCCTACACTCAGTTTTTAACAATTCTGGCTAGTATATTTAGGGTGTATTGTGTTCGTGCCGTCTCAATTAAGTGCAAAAATTAATTGAAAAATTAAAATCAAAACATCAGATATAGCATGTTAAATCTCGAAGGAAAATATCCACAGTGCCATGCCACGGGTAAACAATTCACTAAATCAAATAATAAAAAATACAATAATACCAGCTTTGTAATTTCGCAAAATTAACAAAAATAATCAAAAGAAATCTAACAATAACTCCCTTGTTTTCCTCTTTTGTAGATGTTGTAGAAGTGTAATCAAACCCTTCTGATTCACTATTGTACTCAGTCGCAACCACCATTTGGTTTAGGAATCACCATTCTTAATTCATACCAAGTAGTTTGATCAATAAATATGATTGTACATTAGAACACATTGTTTTTTTTTTTCGCCTGAATTTGAAAATCTTAAATAAAGCATAAAGTTTGTTTGCACTTACATGGATTCAACAGAATTTCGCACAATAAGATCACAGATGTGAATTGGTTTCTCAAAGCTTGATAATTCTCTTGATGAATTACTTTACTTATAGGTAAAATAATTATCAAAGATAGGAATAAAATATTATATTGATAATCTGTAATAACAAGGTAAACTTATCATAAAATATATACAATTATCACAAAAGATATCCTAGATTTGTAGAAGTCTAATCTTATCATAAAAAGATATATCAAAAGATATCTTAGATTATTAGAAGTCCAATCATATCATAAAAGAAATGCCAAAAAATATTATAGATTTGTTATAATTCTAATATAAGGAAAAGATAACTTTAATTTAACAAATTCTTATATTTTCCTTCTAAACAAATCTGAAAATATCTAAGATGGTATAAAGTCAATTCTGCACATTCTGTATATGTATAACAAGATATCAGATATTATTATATAAGGAAAAATAACAAAATTCATAGCTCAGAATTTTTGGTCGAATTTGCTTACCCTCCTAGTCAGCCAGGAATTACTATTGCCAAACTTGAATACTTTTTCACGTTTTCTACAATTGATCTTCCAAGGCCTGGCACTTAGTTTGACAGTAAAAAAATCAACAAGAATATTAAAGCAAACCAATAAATAAAACTTATAAAAATATGACACATATTTTTCCTACAATTTCCCCCTTGGCTTTGCTTAATTTCAAAAACTAATTCTTGATTTTTATTGTTGTGTGTCATAACTGTGATCAAATAACCCACACGGACTTCTTTTTTTCAGTTAGTATCCAGTTGAAAAATAGGTATACACTTCCTATCACCCAAACACGTACTCCCCCTGACTCAAATGCCATGACATATTAAGGATTAAGTGAAAAACATGAGTGACATAACAGATATGCACATTCCACCAAAGTTTCACGTTTCCACCACCAACCATCATAAATCAATTAATTCTACTACTCTTCCCTTTTTGTAATGAAAGGAACGGCCATAGTTAGACTCAAAAAGTTAGGACAGATAGTTAGAACCAGTCTAGGCAAATTTCTTGAACTTCTTAGCGGTAGCAATAGCAGTAGCAGTAATAGTAGTTGCTTTAGTCGAACCTGTTAGGAAGTCAGAACCTTGTCCCTTCGGTGCTGCATGAGTGAAACTATCAGTCTCAACCTTACGTACACCTACAATTTATAATATACAAAAATAGTTTGAAACTATAAAATTTTATATCAAATGCAATGAGCAATTTCTCAAATTTTAGCACCAAATAAGGTTGAACTAGGGGTGGCAATGACTCGGCCCTTACCCACACAAGCTCGGCTAGTGGAATTTTCGGCGAGCTCGGCTCGTGAGTACCCGGCGAACCGAGCCGAGTTAAAGCTCGCCGGCTTGTCTTTTTTTTTATTTTTTTATTTTTTTATACTATACTGTACTATACTAAACCTAAAAAAATATATATACATACACATTTTCTAAAATTTTTTTTTTAAATATACATTTTTCAAAATATTTTTCGTTTTTTTTTTTAAAAAAAAGAAAGATAAACCATCCTCCTTTATCCGGGTTTGAGACCGGTTACTTCAATTTCGAGTAGGCGGAGTTAAAAATTGTACACAAACAACTTGTTACATGTACAATTTTAAAAAAAAATTATAAATGTATTAAAATAAAATTTTGTGATGAATATGGTTACATTAAATATCACTTACTTGACTACATGCAATTTCGACATATTTATCTTACAGTCGATAATGAGCATTTTTCCAGTCCTTCACGCACATTAATATTTCCAAAATATCTTCTTTTAGTCGACTCCTGACCTTGGGGACTAAACGGAGGTGCAAGTATATCTATTACAATTGCAGAAACTACTGGCCATCGATATGCTAATCGAAGGTGTTAGTAGATCTTTTACTATTGCAGAAACTACTGTCCATCGGTGTTCATACTTTCGCCAGAAATCAATTATTTCTTTAGATTTTTTTCTAATTGCATTGTTACTAGGCATATTATGATTAAAGTAATCAATTAATTCATCAGGCAACGCATTTTGACAGTTACTCGATATTTGACAATTATTTCATTATATATCATAGACACCAATAGTGTCAAGAATTAGAAAACACAACCTCAATTGCTTTCTACATTGCGTTATCTTAATCTGTAAAGCATACATATTTTCCAAGTCTGAAATAATCAAGTACATGTTGTAGTGTCATATTTTATAGTAACCCATATCCAAATAAAATTGAGTGTCCATGCACGCTCACAAAAGTTACAAACGGCATATCATACTTATTTGTCGAGTATCTTGTGTCAAATGTAACCATCTCTCTAAATTCTTCTTAAGCTACCTTACTCCTCGCATCATTTTAAAATAAGTTCTTGATTCAAGTTTTGTCATCGACATCCATCATATAAAAGAAGCTTGAATTCTTTGTTCGCATCCGAACACAATAATTATGGATTGCTTTAGCATCTCCAATACCAAGTCGTAATCTTCTTCTCTTATCAATGTAATTTCTATAATATTTTTCTGAAAATGGGACATATCATGACCTAAAACATCATTAAAAAAGACTGATAACTGTTTATCATGTCAATTCAAGCTAGATCATCAATCCAAATCCTCTTTGTGCATCTATACTAATTTCCCTATTGCATGAGTAAAATGGTGATTTTTGTGGACTCAACCCACGATTATGCTCAAGTGTAATAGAATTAATCTTGCAAAATAACAATAGCATTAACCTTAACTTGGCACCCTATTTTCTTCAACAGATTAGGATTAAGGTAATTTTGCTGTTGAGACCTTTGATTTTCCGCATGAGAACATGATAAGATTACAAGTCTTAAATTCCCAGCTGATTTTCCTACTTTCTCTATAATTCCAAGAGCCTCTTTTTTTCGTATTATTTATAATATTCATAAAGGTTGTCCAATGAATAGAAATACATTCCAACTTTAGGTGCTTACATCTCAATCAGTTTATAATTTGTTATAATTGTTGGGTTTTTTGATACTCAATAAATCCGAGCGATGATGATAAAATGACATTAGATATTTTATCGATACCAAAGTGACTCCTCGACTCGGAAACAATTAATACACCTGGAGGGCCTAAGTTTTAGTTGGGTTGCTAGTTTGGTTAATACATGGATTTGGTTATTGTTAGCCTATTAACTTGGCCCATTATGAGTTAGTCTTGGCCCAAAAACTAAACCTAATGCCTATATACACATAGCCATATGTTTTCTTCATTGTGTGCATGTATTTTGCAAGAGAGGAGAGAATTGAGAGAGGCAGCCAAGAGAGGAGTGAAAGGGCAGCTGGTTTTGGAATGGATTTGAGAGAGTTTCAACCATTGTTTTCTTCTTCTCCTTCCTCCATTTGTAGCTTACCACCACCAAGTGTTTCCTTCGTGGGGATAAAATTGAGGCAACCATAGGTGTTAAGGTTTGTTAGGTCAAACTAGTTTATTGGTGTTTGTTTGGTTGATTTTTCGAGCCCGATATCAAAGATTTCTCCAAGATTTTAACAATAAATGGTATCAGAGCATGCTTTGTTGAGAAATCTGTGATTTTTTTGACCAAAAACCGGCTGGAAGTGGTACAAAATCGATTTGGAAATCGGCAAAAAACTGGGCGGGAAACTGTTGAAGAAAACATCAAGGCTACCAGACCTGTAAATTGGTTTTCCGACAAAACCATAGATCTGATGGAGAAACAGACCCCACAACGCACTCAACAGGCAGAGGTGCACCTGGTGATTCAGTACTTGCCATCAGCACATGAGGCCTACGCGCAATGCAAGCAGTGGCGCATGCGGGCGCGTGGGTCGAAGTTTGGCATTGTCGTCTTCATACAGATTTTTCCGGACACGAAATGGAACCTGTGGTGGTGTTCAATTTCAGTTGTTGGAGACTTTAGGGTGAATAGAGGTGGCCCTAGAGTGGTGAATTTACTTCTCTTGATATTTATGATCTTTTAGACGTAGTCCGCTCAGTATCATGTTTTTTCCCTTTTGTTATTGCAGTTAAGACTATTGTGTAGTACAATCATTTATTTTTCGTATTAGATGTCATTGTGTGGGGTGACATTAGGTTTTGCATTACCATGAAAGGGTAACCTTGCTTGTTGATAGACCTAGAAATTTCTTGTTAATTATTTGCCTTGAATTCTTTGTGAATTTGTCACCAATTATTTTTCATTATAAGAATTTCACGTGACCTTAGAAAAGTTTTGTTCAACCATTTTGTGTGAATTGCGTATGTACTTTACTTGTGATCATCGTTGGTTGCATTTTGTGGTTTGTGCATTTTTTTGATAAAAGGACAACACATTTTAAGTTGTGTTTTTTTAATGAAAATGTCATAAGAATGATAATAAAATGAAAGATAAGAAGAGACGTGAGACGAATATGGCTATAGGGTCGAGTGATGACCCCGGCAAAGTTTATTGAGGATAAACCTAGTTACTACATGGGTAATCCTTTCTGCGTGTATGTTATTGTTTAATTCTATTGCATGGTTATATGTGCATTTCAATGTGTTTGATACGTGCATTTGCATGAATTTGAGAGCAATTTGATTAATTGGTGTAATTGTTTGCATGCATAGTAGGTTAAGATGCATTAGCAGTATGTTGTATGTCTATTGGTGATATGGAGTATAGATAATTAGGGGTACATTGTTGGTTTGTACCGAGGATGTGGAATATGACATTTGGATCTTGAATTGAGAGGTAATTAAATGTTGGAATTATTTATCTGTGAAAGACCTTGATCAGGTAGAGTGCGAGAGAAGCATTTCTATCACTTCTATTAGGTGCATACCCATTATCTATTTAGGTTGTGAGAAGTAATGTGGTGATAGATGATCTATAGAGATCTACTAGTTAGACATGTGTTGAGTGATTAGTCCAGTGAGCATGATGGCAATAAGGGGAGATATGTGTTCTATAGGTATAAGCAATACGAAATAGGATATGATAAGTGTGGTGAGATCTTTTCGTGAGATCATTTATGCATTTGTTGCATATGATTTGGCCGTGTGCTTGATTAACTTAGTGTTAATTTGTTGTTCTATGGGAACGTGTTTTTGGAAAGATCTGTGATTGTTTGCTCTGAATTGTTCATCGTTATTATCTGCTTCTACTTGGGTGTTTTTAACCTTAGCCCTCGTGAGTACATAGAGCAAGTATGGTATGTGTTTCAGGTCCGAAACACAAGGTAAAGTTTGTTATACCAATTTTATTGATTACGTTGATTATGCAAGTATAAAATTTGTATTTTGGTTGCTTGCAGGTTGATTGGATATCAAGGTGAAGATTTGTTGAGTTTTTTGATACCCAATAAATTCAGACGATGATAATAAAACAATATTGGATATTTTATCGATACCAGAGTGACTGCTTGACTTGGAAACAATTAATACACCTTTGAAGGGCCTAAGTTTTAGTTGGGTATGTAGTTTGGTTAATGTATGAATTTTGTTATTGTTAACCTATTAACTTGACCCATTATGAGTTAGTCCTGGCCAGAACTAAACCTAATGCCTATATACACATAACCATGTATTTTCTTCATTGTGTGTGTGTTTCGCAAGAGAGGAAAGAGTTGAGAGAGGCAGTCGAGAAAGGAGTGTAAGGGCAGCTGGTTTTAGGGTGGATTTGAGAGAGTTTCAATCGTTGTTTCTTCTTATCTTTCCTCCATTTGTAGTTTGCAAATACCACCATCAAGTGTCTCCTTTGTGGGGGTAAAACTGAGGCAACTAAAGGTGTTAAAGCTTATTGGGTCGAGCCGATTGGTTGATATTTGTTTGGTTGATTTTTCGAGCCCGATATCAAAAATTTCTCGAAGATTTTAACAACAATATTGCAAACATTAATTACTATCAATACCACAATAAAACAAAATTGTATGTTAATATAGAAAATGCCGAAAAATTCTAAAATGGGGAAAGGGATGTTCGAAAGATTTTATAGAGGATTTTTTTTTTTTATATTTTAAAATTTGTATAATTATTTTGTCCAGAAATCTGTATGTTTAATTCATGAATGTATTCAACATGCAAAACTGTTACGGTGTTTCACAATATTAGCGACATGCATTAATTTTTTCATGGTTTTAAATTCACTAAAGTATTTGACTTTATGCCCCCTCAACTACGGTTAAGTCCAAGTTTTTTTTTCTTTTTTTTTTAAATATTTTGACTAGAGAATATATACATGCACGTGTGTTATATAGATATAATTCCGTCATATCAAATTGATTAGTAAAATTCAACAACAGAACTTGTTTATTTTAATTGTGGATAGTTTTTAATAATTTTAACAATACAAAAAGAATCAAGAAAAGAATGGAAGAGATTGTAGTTATAACAAAGAATAGGACGGAAGATGTAACGCTTTGAAAATTTTAGAATAATTTTTTATTTGTTTTATATATT
>CAIGRB010135915.1:11098-24252 GCA_903798255.1 Fraxinus quadrangulata
CCAGCAACAATGGAATTGATGTGATCCAAGGTACGAGTGCAACGAGGACGAGCCCGAGGAATGATCCAATGATCACATAGGAGGACCAATGACTCGATTGAGGACAAAGTGGGTCAAAGAGGCGATGAGATTGCTTGCTCAAGCTACGGTGGATGAAATGGCGATCTTAACGGCTAAAGGAGCAACTTTCATGAAGAGCTCGGAAACCGAAAAAACTTGGGTCAATTGGTTGCAAGTAGAGGAAGCGGAGCCCCAAAATCAAAGCTATGCGGTCGCATGGCAGGTCACATAAGTATAACTGCCATGCGACCGCATCAACACATGCAGGGGTCTCAACCCCGTTTTTGATGGCAACCATGCGAGCGCAAGAAAGAAGCATATGCTATCGCATATGCCAAATCCGGCAGCGTGATTTTCAATTTATGGAAATTTCCTAAATACACTAGAAATTTATTTTATTAATATTCTTGCAATCTTGGACGTATTTTGGACGTTTTTACTAGGTGTTCTAACCATTAGCATAAATAGGACTTGATTATTCAATCCATTAGCATAAATAGGACTTGATTATTCAATGTATGGACCTTTAGAAAAATTTATTATGGACATATATTCGAGAGGCTATTGTGATTTTCAAACCTTATTATTCTTAGAACATTCTGAACTTATCAAGAGGATTCTTGTGGCGTTCAACACCGAGTGCGAATCACGCATTGTGTAATCAAGAGGTCATTCAAACACCGTTTTTGATTGGTTGCTTGATTCATTTAAGTCTTGGTTCAAACTTAAAATTGAGATTATCTTTTGGGCTTTCTTAGAATTTTCAATCTTGTTGTGGGTTGCGTAGTGTTCATTACTACGTGATTCTCAGCAGTTGGTATCAGAGTAAGGCTCTAAAATAATCAAGGTTATATCTTCTGTTTCTTATTTCGAGACTTATTTATCTTTTTTTCATTGTTCTTCACGTTCTTCGAGTTCGTCTTATTTCTTGAACTTCGATCCAGAAAATAAAAATAAAAAAGAGTCAAAGTTATTTTTTCGGATTATTTACAAGTTCAAATCAATTTTCGTTTGTTTTGCTGTATTTGTAGTTGAATTTCCAAGGTTAAAAAAAGTTACTGTTCATCCGTACGGTACAAAAAAACTATTATTATTACCAAAAACTTTCCAAAAGCTTAAATTATAGCTTTGAGTAATAAAAACGAGGATTGTTCCCAAATTTATTCTATTATTTTTTGTTCTTGAATAGTCTCTTACAATTCATTCTTTATCTTTCACTTCTTTCGTGTCTTAAATCATTCTTCATCTTTTCTCTTTTCTTTCTTCTATCACAATTCATGATAAATACTCGGTTGGATCCACGGGAATACAATATTGGTTGAGTTCACCTTGTTCTTTGAAGTATTTGGGCGAAAGCACTGAGTGGTAAAAGGCAGAGTTGAGAGATTAATAGAGGAAAAAATCTAATAATTGAGTGATACACTAGTGATCATCTACGAGACAGAAATTCAATAGTATTAGGATGTTAAATAGAGAATGTTACAATTCAAACAAGCAGCCTAATCAAAACTAAATGGCGGATGATGTAATAAAGCTATTTGAGCGGGTCCTTGGGGATGTGAGTGAAAGGCTTAATAGGTTAGATACATCGGTGGCAAATTTTCATAGGAGACAATCGAATGCAAGGAGATCGGGTAGGCGGGAGCCTAGGATGGATGTGCATGATGATTATGGCTTTAACAGTGATATGGATGATGGTACGTCGATGGTGTGTGATATATCTAGGATGAGAAGTAAAGAAGGTAGGTTTGAATGAAAGGGCAGAAGTCGTTTTGGAGATGAAGTGGATGGGAATATGGGCAATATTAAAATATCAATTCCACAGTTTAAGGGAATGAGTGATCCGGAGACTTATCTAGAGTGAGAGAAGAAGGTGGATTTACTATTTGATTGTCATAATTATTCGGAAGAGGAGAGGTGAAAATTGTAGTTCTTGAGTTTGTTGACTACACTATAATTTGGTGGGATCAAGTGGTTACATCAAGGAGGAGGAATCGGGGGCGCGCAGTTAATACTTAGGATGTGTTGAAAGCTATCATGAGGAAACGGTATGTGCCTAGTCACTATTACAGGGAACTGCACCAAAAATTGCAAGGTTTATATCAGGGGTCGAAGAGTGTGGAAGACTACCATAAGGAGATGGAACTTTTGATGATCAGGGCAAATGTGGAAGAGGATCGGGAAGCCACCATGGCTCGTTTCTTAAATTGGTTGAATAGAGACATTACTAATGTTGTGAAGTTGCAGCATTATGTGAAAATTGAAAACATTTTGCATGTGGTCATGAAGGTGGAAAAATAGTTAAAGAGGAAGAAGATAGCCAGGCAACCAATGGGTACTTCGGGTTCTAATTCATCTTGGAAACCAAGGTGGGATAACAAAGGAGATGGAGCTGTAGCAAAAGGAAGGACTGAACTATCAAAGGAAAAAGATAGTAGAGCTAGCAGAACAACTCCCAAAATAGAGACACAGTCACTAGAAATTGGGATATCAAGTGCTTCAAGTGTTTGGGAACTGGACACATCGCCTTTCAATGCCCAAACAAAAGGATGATGATCATGTGCAATGGAGAGGTGGTTAGCGACAACGAGGAAGATTATGAAGGCATGTCGGCATTGGAGGAGGTAAGTTAAGGAAATGACATTGAATTTGCTGTTGGTGAGTTATTGGTCACGAGGCGAGCTCTTAACACTCAAATCAAGACAGATGACTTGGAGCAGTAAATGGAGAACATATTCCATACACGATGCCACATTAACAATATGGTTTGTAGCATGATCATTGATGATGATAGTTGTACTAATGTAGCTAGCACGAATCTTGTAGAGAAATTGAGATTAACTTTAGCGAGACACCCTAAGCCATATAGGTTACAATTGTTGAATGATATTAAAGAAGTTAAGGTAAATAAGAAGGTGTTGATTAGTTTATCCATTGGTAGATATAAGGATGAAGTTATGTTAGAAAAGTTATTCATGATGGGTACAAGAATTGTTATAGTTTTGCCAAGGTTCGAGTGCTACAAGGACGAGCTCGGGGAAGGATCTAATGATCATCGAAGGAGGACCAATGACTCGATCGAGGGCAAAGTGGGTCAAAGAAGTGATGGGATTGCTTGCTCAAGCTACGGTGGATGAAATGACGATCTTAACGACTAAAGGAACAACTTTCATGAAGAGCTCGGGAGCCGAAAAGACTTGGGTCAATTAATTCCAAGCAGAGGAAGCGGAGACCCAAAATCAAAGCTATGCGGTCGCATAGCTATAACTACCATGCGACCGCATCAACACATGCAGAGGTCTCAACCCCCTTTTTGATGACAACCATACGATCGCAGGAAAGAAGCCTATGCGACCGCATATGCCAAATCCGGCAGCGTCCGGCAGCGTGATTTTCAATTTATGGAAATTTCCTAAATACACTAGAATTTTATTTTATTTGATATTCTTACAATTTTGGACGTATTTTGGACATTTTTACTAGGTGTTCTAGCCATTAGTATAAATAGTACTTCATTATTCAATATATAGACCTTTTGACAAATTTATTATTGAGATATATTCGAGAGGCTATTGTGCATTTCAAATCTCGTTCTTCTTAGAATATTCTGAACTTATCAAGAGGATTCTTGTGGCGTTCAACACCGACTGTAGATCACGCATTGTGTAATCAAGAGGTCATTCAAACACCACTTTTGATTGGTTACTTGATTCATTTAATTCTTAGTTCAAACTAAAAATCAGGATTATCTTTTGGGTTTTCTTGAGATCTTCAATCTTATTGTGGGTTGCGTAGTGTTCGTTGCTACATGGTTCTCATCAGGAATGGTCGTTGATGATCATAACAGAATTAGTCCAGATTTAACAGACCAAAACCTCTACCAAACATTATTTGGTTGTGTCTTATAGCAACCACTTTTGATTGGTCATTAAATCTCTAGTCGGTGGAGCCAATTTTCCTTTTTGTAGTGAGATTTTGTTTCATAAGACAATTGGCACATGGTTTTAACCTACTTTGTGAGGCCAAATTCAGAATTAGGGAGATCATAACGTGGAGAATAAGGCTAGGAAGAGTTCCAAAACAACAATTGTCAAAAGCTTGAAGATTCGTGGCAAGGGATATAAGATCAATAGTAAGGAAAATCTGAAATTGATTGAACAGTCAATTGAAAGAATTCAAGGGAAGCGAAATTGATCCATTTTCTCATCTTTGAAATTATATTTTTCGGGTGATGGATAATCATAAGTTTTGTTATTTTTACATATTTAGCATGTTAGTTAAATCATAAGTTTTGTTATTTTTCGGGTGATGTAAACTGTTAATTAATTCAAACACTTATTCTTTTAAGTTTGATTTTTGTTGATTGATTGACATCGTATTTTTAATGTTTATTTGAATGCTTGATCATTGTTTAGATAATATGTGGCTTGTTTTATTTTTGGGAGGCTCAAAATAGGTTTAGTATATCATGATAATCACATAAGGTCCAAAAGACGTTATGAATATTTATTTATACCTTATACAATCATATTAGGTAATCTTGTGAATTAATGTATTTGTAAGTATTCGAATTTGGGGTAGGATATTTCAGGTCAAATTTAGAGATATGTTTAAGATTATCGATTGTCAATCTTTACACAAATTAGATTAAAGGATGGAAGATGAGAATTAGAACATGTGGAGTCGAATTCGTAACATGCTTTTCTCACATATTCATCTTCATGTGCATTTAGATTGTATTTAGTATAATATTTACTAGCTAACATAAAACAATCAATTCATCAATTTTGTTTGTCACCTTCTTATATGATCGTAAATAAATACAATTCAAACTCTTATTTATTTTTAGTTATTATCTATTCAAGATTGCATATGCTTGTGGAATTTCACCGAATAAAATTTTGAGATTTATGAAGTTAAGATTCCAATAGATTATTTTTTCAAATGAGTAATGCCAAGTAGATGCTGAGTCCACGCCACATGGACTGCCACACCTACTTGATGGTCATCAGTATGGACATATTGCATTACTCAAAAATTTCTTCAACCCTTTCCTTTCCTTCCAGATTATAAATCGAGATATCTTCTTCCCCGAACTCCGGGTCCTGAAGTGATAATTCATTGCAGTTGCTCGAAGGATGAAAACTAATTTTTTTTTGGTGAAAATGTTGTTTGTATTGAAGAATGGAGCTCAATAATTTAAAAAGGGAAATTTGGCCAAATAGTTGGGCAATGAGTTTGGACAAATATCCTTTGACCAACATTAAAATAGAATAAAAAATTTAAAATGTTTTAATCGGTAAAATGACAAAGTTACCTTTTTATTTATATCAAATCATTTACCCAACTTCTTTCGTTTCACCTTATACTTTCTTCTTCATTTTCAATGAAACCATATTCCCCAAATTTGAATTCTAAAACCGTCTTCTTCACCTTAATTTTCAGTACATCTTAAGATTACAAAAAAACTTTTTCTTTGATTTATTTCACATTACTTCATCTCTCCTTGGTACAAGCAAGTACAACAAAACTAGTAATTTTTCCTTCAAATTTTTTTTTTTCAATTTTAGAATGTGATTTTGTGCTTCCATTGGTGTAGGTTTAGAATGAAAAAGTGTAAAAATAGCAAATTTTTTTTTTTTTTTTTATGATTTCATAGTTTATTTGTATATTTAGTTTAGTTTTAGTTGAGTTTTTTTAATGTGGATAGATTTTTGATACATTAGGGGTTTTGAAGATGATGTGTTAAAAACAAATTCATTTGTTAGCATTGCTATAAATGGAAGTCATGATATACAAATTTGTTTGTTCTTTGATAGGCCCAAGACTTAGAGAGCTACACTATGGGTAATTTGATTTAAGTAATTCAGTGCTTTTTAGTAAAATTCTTCGTATTGTCCTTTACTGTATTTCGTGATTTTTGTGAGTCCCATTACTGAACTTTCCACTTGTTGATTTTAGAATTTCTTTATATTATATTTTGCTATTTTTACTACAGTACCCTCATTTATAGAAACAATGTATATAAGTTGGCAACTTAAAAGGTTTTGTATTCCCTTGACTTTATTGAATCCTTTTATTCGTTAATTGCGTAATTGTTGTTTCATTACGTCTACATTAATTATTACTTGATTTGACTTTGATTTACCTGTTCTTCCAAGAAAGAGAACTAGCATTGAGATCGTTTAAGAGTGGAAACACACCGATTTTGGTTGCAACAGATGTGGCTGCTTGTGGTCTTGATATTCCTCGAATTGCTCACGTTATCAACTTCGATCTCCCCAATGATATTGATGATTATGTATACCGGATTAGACATATAGGTTGTGCTAGGAAAACAGGATTTCACCACCATTTTGCTTAACAAAGAACAATTCATTACTAGCAAAGCCACTAGTTGGTTTGATCTAGGAAGCCTATAAGGAGGTAACCATTGGCTAATTCGGTTTACAAGTTGAGCTCCATATGGAGGTAAAATTAGGTGTGGTAGTGGGAATTTTCCTGGTCGTGATTTTAGAAGAGATAACTCTTATAATCGAAGTAGGGGAAGCACATATCAGTACAGTGGTAGTGGTGAAAATAATGGCAATTATAGTGGTAGGGGATATGATTATAGGGCGACCAGAGTTTAGGATTAGTGTCCTATAGTATCCCCTAAAATTACTTTTTTTTCAAGGTATATAAAATTTTCACTTGAATTTGAGAATTTTGCTGTTTTGGACAATGCAAAAAAGTTATAGACTATATTTGAAAATGTGCATATCAGCAGGATGACTTTATTCTAGGAGATTGATTTTTCTGTAATATTTTTCCTAATATATTTGAATTAGGAAGTCCAATGATTGAGGTTGTTGCATTAAGAAAGAAGCAAAATATTGGAGAAATCAATAGAACGGTACTAGTGTCGTTAAACGACAATTGTGTAGTTCTATCTATAAACATGAGTCTAAGTTTCTTAAACCATCTATACCACGAGAACCAATAAGTTAAGTTCATTTCAATTGCAAGATGAACACGACATTTACAAAAGTTGAGAGATGTGCTTATTAATTATATTTTCTAACCAATCATGACTTGTGATTTCACCTACTGATATCATATAATCTATATCAATTCAATCGTTCTTTGTCACATGATCAATCTTTCTGACTTTCTTAAGATATGGGATCCAATGTATGAGGTTTTTGCATTGGAAAAGAAGGAAAATATTGGAGATATCAACAGAATGACACTAGTGTCGTTAAATGATACTTGTGGTGTTCTGTTTATAAACACGAGTCTAAGCAGCCACGACCCATCCATGCCCCAAGAACCAATAAGTTGAACTCATTTCAATTCCAAGATGAACATGCCATTTAAAAAAGTTGAGAGATGTGCCCATTCATTATATTTTCTTGAATTAGGAGGTCCAATGCTTGAGGTCGTTGCATTGGAAATGAAGTAAAATATTGAAGAAATAAACGGAACGGAATATCAAAGATACTTGTGCCATTCTGTATATAAATACGAGTATAAGTAGCCACGATCCTTCCATGTCCTAATAATCATTATGTTGGACTTATTTAATTTGCAAGATGGATATATCATTTACAAAATTTGAGAGATATGCTCATTATTTAGTCAATATGAAAACAACATAACGACGTAAGTCCTTTTACTATGATGAAAACGGCACAAGTGCCGTTACGTGTGTAAATACGATATGAATAAATGACACCATGTAGATTTTGAAATTAATTTCTATTAAATCAATAATATGTAATTTTTTTTAATATTATTTCTATATTTTCTTGGTAAAATAGTCAAAATGATGCTAGTGATGTTTTATTATAACAAAAAATAGCATGTCCACATTTTTTTCACCATTTCCTATATAAGTCCATGTACATTCACACTTTTTCTGTCTTCTGAAACTTAATAAAGTAGAATACATGTACACATATCATTTCTACAGAATTCATAACTGCAAATAAAATAAAAAAGTTAAATGTTTACTCAAGTATATATCAAAGTAATATGAAAATAGCTATCATATACAAATTATCAAAGTAACCACATTGTATTATCAAGAACGGACAGACCATAAAAGATAATGTTTGAAGTGCCGTTATCATCCAATAGTTGTAAACAAAGCAAAAATACACCAAATGAAAAAGTAAAACCAACAAAAATATGATTTCATAATACATTTAACAATAAAAGTACTAGTGTACAAGATATATATAAACGTACATTTCCTTTTTCTTCAAATATAGTAGAAATTTCATTGTAGATAATATAGAAATCAAATTCTTTTTCAAATGGTTAAAAGATACTCAAAATAGGTGAATTATATAACGAATAACAAGATTTAAGCGTAGAAAGCACAGTAATGGGAGAACATAGGTGATGCAAATTTGGAGTTGATTTGAGGAATTTAATTGGATTGATAAGGGCGCTAGGGTCTTTTCCTATGGTGAGGGTATTTTGAACATTTAACATTCTTTGTTTATTCTATTTTATAAATGAAGTTCATTTGATCAACAAACATTGAAAGAAGGTTATTTAATCAAGGGATAATTGAAGCAGAGGCCCCAAACCTTTTAAACACTGGCAAACTTTTTTCAAACCTTTGATTTGTTATAACTGTCACCTTAACATTTTCACATGTTGCATGTGAGGCTTCAATGGATGGAAAACATCCAATTTAATGTTAGTTAACCAAAATACTTAATAAAGGGCAAATTAGTAATTTTCTATTTACCAAATTAGATAATTAAATTAATTAATTAAAAAACTGAAAAAAAAAAGACTATATCTTCTTCCTCCCACCCCTTCCCCATCCTTCCCACCCCAACCCTAACCAAAATCGTCACCATCGCCATCGTGGCCATTACCTCTCCTCCCACCCTTCACCCTCCGGTCACCCAACACCATGAATCACTGTCATCTTAAAGTACATATTTCTCAAATCGATCTTTTTCCAAATCATTTCTACAAAATGAATTCTCAAGTTGAATCTAATATCCATCCCTGAGTCACACGGTTGCCACATCCCATCTTGCACTTGCAACTTGGCCCGTACTTCTCGAGTTAGTAACAACTCTTCCGAATCCAGAAATAAAATTTTGTTAAAAAAATGAATGCGATATGCCCAAAACTTCTACAACTCTTTCCTGATTTTTCTCCCTTCACTTCTCTTTCATCAAAGCAAATCTTTCACATCTCACAAGCAAAATGCTTTCAAGACAACATTTTTATCAAATTGAGGCCCCAAAATAACCATAATTTTACTTCCAATCATAGTTTTTGCTCTTTTATTACTCTCTCGTCAATCTTTTATTTTATTTACTATTTGTGATATTATTTAGTTCATAAGTCACTCACCAGCTCGTTTGATGGTTGTGGCTATTGGTTTGGATGGTGATGGTAGTTGGGAGGCGATTGTAGTGCGACGCGTTGTGGGCAGTGGTCGGTGGCCGGTGGCATGGCCTGATTTATAATCTCTGGTTTTGGAGGAAATACATATTTCTTTTCTTTTCTTCTCTCTTTTTATTTTCTTTTTTAATTTAATTATTTAACTTGGTAAATAGAAAGTTACTAATTTTCCCTTTATAAAATGTGGTCAAACTCAATTTTTTAGTCAACTAACATTATATTGGATGTTTTCCATCCATTAAGGCCTCACATGTCACGTTTGAAAAGGTTATGGGTGGCAGTTACAATAAATCAAAGGTTTAGAAAAAAATTTCTAGTGTTTGAAAGGTTTGAGGCCTCTGTTGCAAGTATCCCTTTAATCAAATATATTATTTGACTGGGCTATTTAACAAACTCTCCCATTTAAAAAGGAAAACTTGGCCAAATAGCTGGTTGGACAAATATGTTGGACAAATGGCCTTTGACCAACATTAAAGTAATTCAAAATGTTTAAATTAGTAAAATAACATAGTTACCCTTCAATTAATAGCAAAATAATCACCCACTTTCCCTCATTTTCACTTCTCTTTCTTCTTCAATTTTACTGTAAAACCGTATTCTCAAATTTTGAATTCTAACATTTTCTTCTTGGGAGTCTTTGTTAAAAAGTATAGTTAAACAATGTATTTGATTAAATAACCCCCTCTCAAAGTTTCTTGGTCAAATGGCCTTCACATATAAAATACGATATATAAACAATTTCAAATGCCATAAATATCCTCACCATTGGAAAAGACAATAACATCCTTACCAATTCAATTAAATTCTCCAATTCAGTTTTAGGGCACCAAAAACAAAATTGATCGTTTTCTCCTCTTCAGCATTCAGATTTCTGCCCTAAAATCCCTTTCTTCATTATATTCTTCACCTATTTTGGGTATCTTTTGGGCATTTGAACAATATTTTTGTTACCATATTATGTATATTGAAATCTCAATTACATTTAAAGAAAGAAGAAAAGTGTTTTTAGAAATCTCATGTACATTGTACTTTTATTATTAAATTTAGCATGGAATGATATTCTAAAACTTATTAGCTTTCATATTAACTGTATTTCTATGTTTCGGTAATTATTATATAATAATGGCACTCTAGTCGTTATCTATAGTGTAAAACAGCACTACAATCGTTATATTACACAAGGGCAGTACAAAACATTTCTATTATGTATGACATCACTACGACCGGTTACTTGATAATTTAAATGTAGTAATTATTTTCATATTGCTTTGATGTATATATAAGTAATGAGCATATCTCTCAAGTTTTGTAAATGTCACCTCCATCTTATAAATTAAATTACTTCAACTTATTATTTCTCAAGGCACAAATGGGGTGTGGCATCTTATAATCGTGTTTACAAATAGAAGACACAAAGGTTGTCTTCTTCATAGTAATGACACTTGTGTCGTTCTATTGATTTCTCTTATATTTTGATTTGTTTTCAACGCAACGACCTCAAGCATTGGATCCTCTAATGTACATAAGAAAGAAATGTTTATCATGTGATATAGAGTGATTGAAATGAAATAGAGTATGTGAAATAGAGTTGGTGAAAAGCAAAAGTCATTCTACCGATTCATTAGAATGTAAGTAATGAGCACGTCTCTCAAATTTTGTAAATGACATGTTCATCTTACAACCTAAATGAGTCAACTTATTGGTTTTCAGGGCGCGGTTGGGGCGTCACCACTTATAATCATGTTAACAAATAGAACAGCATGAGGACCTTTTTCTTCTCAGTAATGGCATTTTTGCCGTTCTGTTGATTTCTCTTATTTTTTGATTTGTTTCCAATACAACGATCTCAAGTATTGGACCCCCTAATGTACATAAAAAGGAAATGTTGATCACGTGACAAAGAACGATTGAAATGATATAGAGTTTATGAAAGTACAAGTCATTCTACTGATTTATTAAAATATAAACAACAAGCACATCTCTCAAGTTTTGTAAATGTCAAGTCCATCTTATAACTTAAATGAGTTCAACTTATTGTTTCTCGTGATATGGATAGGTTGTGTCTCTTATAATCATTTTTACAAACAGAACGACAGGGGACATTTTCTTCATAGTAACGACACTTGTGCGTTCTGTTAATTTCTCTTATATTTTGATTTGTTTTCAACGCAACTTAAGCATTAGATCCCCTAACGTATGAAAGAAAGAAATGTTGATCATGTGATGAAGAACAATTGAAATGAGGGTGTTGCGTTGAAAACAAATCAAAATATAGGAGAATCAATAGAATGACACAAGTGCCTTTGCTAAGAAGAAAATAGCTCTTGTGTCATTTTGTTTGTAAACATGATTATAAGAGAGCACGCCCTATCTATGCCCCAAGAACCAATAAGTTGAACTCACTTAAGTTGTAAGATGGACTTATCATTTCCAAAAGTTGAGAGATATGCTCATTACTTATATTCTAGTAAATCATTAGAATGACTTGTGTTTTCACCAACTCAATATCATATAATTTATGTCATTTTAGCCATTCTTTGTCAAATGATCAACTTTTCTAGTCTTATAGATGTTAGGTGGTCTAATGTTTGACAGCATTGTGTTGGGAAAAAATAAAATATAAGCTAAATCAATAGAACGACACAAGTGCTATTACTTAGATTAAAATGACATTTGTGTCATTCTATTTGTAACACGATTATAAGTGGCGACGCTCCATCCGTGCCAGAAAACCAATATGTTGAACTCATTTAAATTGTAAGATTGACACGTCTTTTACAAAATTTGATAGATATGCTCATTACTTATATTCTAATGAATTAGTAAAATGACTTTTGCTTTTCACCTGCTCGATATCATATAATCTATGAGATTTTAACCGTTCTTTGTCACATGATCAACATTTCTATCTACGTACGTTAGGGGGTCCTATTCTTAAGGACGTTGTATTGGTAAAAATCAATATATAGGAGAAATCAACAGAATGACACAAATGTCGTTATTGAAGAAAACGACCCTTGTTTCGTTCTGTTTGGAAACACAATTATAAGCGGCCACGCTAATCTGTGTCCCAAGAACTAATAAGTTGAACTCATTTAAGCTGTAAGATGGACATATCATTTACAAAAATAAAGAGATATGCTCATTTCTTGTATTCTAATGAATCAATAGAATGATTTGTGCTTTTACCAATTTGTTATCGTATAATTTATGTCATTTTAATCTTTCTTTGTCACACTATCAACTTTTCTGTCTTATGTACATTAGGAGGTCCAATGCTTGGGTGTGTTACGTTGGAAAAAAAATCAAAATATAAGAGAAATCAACAGAAAGATACGAGTGTCGTTATTGAGAAGAAAACATTCATTGTGTCGTTATATTTGTAAACAAGATTATAAACAGCGATACGTTATGTGTACCCCCAAAACAAATAAATTAAACTTATTTAAGTTGTAAGATAGACATGTCATTTACAAATTTTGAGAGATATACTCATAACTTAATTTACATAAAAATAGTAGAACGACACATGTGTCATTACTGAGATGAAAACGACAGTTGTGCCGTCACATATGTAAACATGATAGGAATAAATGATACTATGTGATAAGTGTATTTTATACACTTATTCAGGGCCTAAAATAACGATATTTGGTAGTTCTTTTGATAAAATATAT
>CAIGRB010135945.1:1251-19294 GCA_903798255.1 Fraxinus quadrangulata
GGGTAAGGGAGTCCAAATATTTTAAAGTCATTATAAACAAAATGGTGGTGTTAAATGAAAATGAACTATGTTATCTTAAAATAGAGAGAAATCCTGACCATAACATTCAGAGAAATAAAGTGGAAAGAGATATTAAAGTTGAGGTGGAGTATTCTGATGGTGAAACTGATGAGTTTCAACATCAAACTTTGGTGAAGAAAATGTGGAAACTCCAAATAATGGAGCTTCAGTAGATGAATCTGAAAATGAAAATGATTTACAAGTAAATCAATCATTGCAAGATTATCAACTAGCTAAAGATAGGCAGAGAAAACAAGCAAGATCTTCTTTTAGATTTGATGAGGATGTTTTCACTTTTAACTTTTCAAAACCTAGATGAAAATGAACATAATTCTTTTGAAGAAGCTATAGAGTAGTATAAGCATTGGCTTGCAACAATGCAAAAAGAAATGAAATCCCTTAAAAAGAATAACACATGGGTTCAAGTTGAAAAACTAGACGGAAAAAGGGTGATTGACTGTAAACTGGTACACAAAATTAAGAGAGAAAAAAGTGAATATGAAATTAGATACAAAGCTAGACTTGTAGTCAAAAGATTCACTCAAAAAAGAATATATTTCTATACAATCTTTTCACCTGTTGTAAAATTTACAATTGTAAAAGTGATGTTTTTGTTTTAGCTACATAGTTTAACTCGGAGTTAGATCAATTAGAAGTCAAAACAACTTTTTTAAATGGAGTCTTGATTAAACCAATAGATACACAAAATTAAGAGGGAAAAAAGTGAATATGAAATTAGATACAAAGTTAGATTTGTAGCCAAAAGATTCTCACAAAAGAATGAATAGATTTCAATGAAATCTTTTCACCAGTTGTAAAATTTAAAATTGTTAAAGTGAGGCTTGCTTTAGCTACATAGTTTAACTGGGAGTTAGATCAATTAGAAGTCAAAACAACTTTTTTTAATGGAGACTTGATGAAACCATTTATAATATGAAACAATTGAAAGATTTTGGTAAAGATAAGAAACCTAATTTGATTTGCCTTCCTAAAAAAATCACTTATGACTTAAAACAAGCTCCAATGCAATGGTATAAAATGTTTGACTCTTTTGTACTGGGAGTTTATTTTAAGAGAAATAATTTTGATACTTATCTTTATTGTAGAGGTAATGCTGAAAAGGATTCAATTTATCTACTTCTTTTTGTAGATGAAATGCTGTTAGCTAGTCTGATATAAAAGAAATTGAGTCAATTAAAGACAAGTTGAAATCTGAATTCGAAATGATAATTGAGGCCATGTAAAAAAAAAAAAATTCTAAGGATTGAAATAAAAGGAAAGGCACACTTTTCCAAATTGGAAAACTTATATGTTGAAATTGTTAAAGAGGTTTTTTATTTCTGATGCTAAGATTGTAAGTCTGCCTTTAGCAAACTATTACAAAATTTTCAGTTGATCAGTGTTTTAAATCAATAGAAGAGGTTGAGAGAATGATGAGAGTGCTATACTCTGATGTAGTTGGGTCTGTCATGTACTTTATAGTTTGTTCAATTCCTGGTTTAGCATATTTTATAAGTGTCCTTAGTAGATATATGGTGAGGTGTATTGGAAATAGCTTCTCAGGTACATTAAAAGGGCTTCTGATTTAGGAATATAGTTTAAAAGGCAAATTGAGGGAATTGTATTGAGGGACTATACTGATTCTGATTATGTTGGTGACAGAGATAACAGAAAAATCAACTTCTGCTTATATGTATACACTATGCAATTTTTGTGTTAGCTGGAAATCTCATCTTCAAAAAATTGTTAACAAAAGCATGATTTTGTTAGTGAGGGAGAATATATGATGTTTTCATGTGTTGCCTTCTACGCCGTTGGATGTGCAATGTTGTGGTGGCTTCTGGTGTACACTCCTGACGGTTGGGAATTTGTATATTTGTTTGGTTACACGATTTGGCCTTTCATTATTCTGGCTTTTGGTTTCTGGGTTCTTTAAACTTGTCTCTCTCTCTCTATAAACTGAGTTTATCTCTTGTGGTTTTGAAAGATATGTCATTTTCTAAATCTCTTCTTCAGGGTTTTGATTCTTGATTGATAACTGTAAATCTAGGGAAGGTTTGGTTGTATTGTTCTTGCGTAGACGGTAACATTTTAGAGAGAGATGTTCTTTAATCTTGAGTGAATTCTATTGGTGGCTCCTTGAATTGTGCCTTGGGCTATTTGGCTTCGATTTAATGTAGTGATTTTCTTTCAATAACGGAAGCTCAAAAAAGGATTAGGATCTCGCTTTGAACCTCTTATTTTAGGGTGAAAATCTTGTGTTTCATTCTTTCTTATTTTGCATTTGCAGATTAAAATTGCTCTAATCATTTGGACCTAATCATAACATGTGCAAATTTAATTTCGAGGGTAGTTCCATGTAGTCAAATATATTTTAGATCTTATTGATTCATTTTCTTTGAATTTTAGAAAGGAAAAAAAAAAGTCAAATGGGATAACACTATTATAGTAAGATTCACTTCATGTTTGGTTTGAATTAAAATCCAATTAAAATTTCAAGTCAAAGTCAACAATTAATTTTAACCACACATTTCATGGGACCAACAACTTTTTAATCACACATTTCATCAATTTTTATCAAAATCTACTAACAATCTGATTTTAATCTCTACTAAACAGGGGTTCAATGAAAGCTACATGTTTTAATTATTATTTAAATACTCAACTTGAAGTTCGCCTTGAGCTTAAGAATGTTTGGCTTAACTTATAAGTCTAATGTACTTATAATTAATGTTTTATCACTCCATGCTACTTATATTAGGTAAACAAGAAAAATCAAATCATTTAAATGAGAAGATTCAGCCCCTATTTGCTAGAAATTAAAATAATTTTTTAGAAAATTTTGATAAAAATTAATGAAATTTGTGATTGAAAAATTATGAATCCATAAAATATGTGATTAAAAATAATTGTTGACTTTAATTTAAATTGATTTGAATCCCTACCAAACAGGGACTCAATACGAAGTGCATTTTTGAAAATATTCCACTTTTGGAAACAAACCGACTGAAATTTGAGCCAAAGATAAAGTGATTTAACTGTGAATAAAGAAATAATGATGGGTTAGAGGTTAGAATAATCCTTTAATCATGAGTTATCTCATAATTGAGGATAATTATTTTAACACCACAATTTTTATTTGTTATATCATATTTTAATTGTGCTTAAGATCCTCAATATTTTCTAATGATCACTTACATTTTCAACTATTTTCATCGAATTATTATCCTCAACTTTCGATTAATTAGCATGCCATCTCTAATAACGTTTTCCAACCAAAAGTGTGTAGGGATAGCGTAAAACAACTTATCAATAATAAATACAAAAATGCAAATAAAATGATTTCCTCTCATTTCAAAGTACACAGACATAATATTTGGACAAAAACTATCATCAATGATGAAATGTGTTAATTAATGAAAAGTTGAAGATAAAAATCCGTCGTAATAAATTAGGGACATAAATGAAACAAAGAAAAATGTTGAGAACCTAAAATACAATTAAAATATAGTGTAACAAATAAATATTGTAGTAATCATAACTTAACCTGAAGAAACGGAGGGCAAGATCCCAAAAAAGCCAGATTTTCATGTTTCCCACGAAGTCTAAGTAAAGAAAAGTAGTAAGCAAATTAGATTCGAAAATGAGTTCTTATATTTTAAATAAATTTAAATAATCATAATAATGAAATGAAAATGATGTGTAAAATGTAAGTTTTGTTTTTAATTGTGTCAATAATTCTATGAATAATGTTATTTATGGTTATGATGATGGAATATGAATGATATGATAATTTATGTGGAATAATGAAATTGATAATTCAATTTTTATGATAGGGAGAGGAGGCACGCTCTTAATAGAAAGAGTGAAATATAAGGGTTAATGAGCTACTACATCATCGTTTCATCATTATTATAATAAATTGCATTTTCGGATAAATAGCACAAAATGTCCCCACATTTCATTGGTATTGTACAAAATATCTCTACGTTCATATATTTTTTTTTTTTTCCATCTTCACCCTTAATTACACATGATTGCACAAAACTTTCTTCATTCCATTTTCGTCCAAATTCATCATTGGGTGAATGCATGGAACCCTTTTTTTTTTTTTTTGTATTATAAAATTTTCTTACCTTCTCTATCTTCTCCGTCTTCTTCCCCAATTTTTCCCCTCCCCCAATCATCTTCTTCCTCAAGTTCGAAACCAACCAAATTTTGGGCAACATGACTGTTAATATGGAGAACTTCAGGTCTGACTAGGTAGGTGTCATATGTGGCTTGTTTTTAGATGTCCAAATTTGTTTATCAGGAGCAGTCAGCATTCACCCGTTGAAAAAAAGAGAGAAAAAAAACTGCAAACAAGCACATTCAGATTGGTGCCTGCTGGGCTTCGATGGTCCATGGTCCGTGAGTTTCATAAATTGTCTGAAAATTCACAAAATCAATTTTGGGTTTTCAACAGGTGTAACTGGATCAGTTATCTTGAGGAGTGGGCACTTTATCTTAGCTCTTAAGCCTTAATGTATCCCTGGGTCTCTATTTAGCTGTTGATCTCTTAGCACCTTTTCCAGCCTGTTGCCTGTTGGATTGGTAAAGACATGAATTTTCAGTCCTTTCTCTTGTGAATTATTGAGTGCAGTCTTTCCCCCCTCAACACCCCAAGCTTCAAGCTTTCAATACAGATTCCTCTTGAGTGCAGTCTTTCAATACGAAATGAGCTGGGAGCTTACGGAAGAAGAGGGAGGAGGATGAAATTGGGAAGGAAAGAAGATGGTGAAGGTAAGAAAATGTTATAGGACAAAAATACTCTCATTTTGAAAAAATAAAAATAAAAATGACTCCATGCGTTTACTTAACGGCAGATTTTGATGAAAATGGATGGAAGGACATTTTGCATAGTCAAATATGTAATTAAGGACGAAAATGTCAAATAATAGAAGGTAAAGACGTTTTGACGGTGAAAGGTAGAGACATTTTGTGCTATTTACCCAAAATTTTCCTAATTTTATATATTGACTTGTATAATTTTCCGTCAAATGCGTCTAATTGAATTATATTTTAACATTTTCTGTCCTCTCGATCATGAATTGATCTAGTTTGACAGTTGGCCCACATGCATAGTACTAATATTATTGATCAGGGTAAAGAGCACAAAACGTGTATCACGACATCCTAACATTTTCTTCTTTTGTTAAGAATATTAGGACGAGCCTTTTGTCTTGGTATAGTGAAAAACGAGAAGCACGAGTTTATATAAAATTTATAATCTTCTTGTTGAAACTCTGTAACGACATAGAGATGATTTTCCGAATCGTGGATTTTTCATTGACTTTCAATTTTTATTTGTTGTTATTATTACTCTCATTTATTCGAACAATTTTCATTCTTTTTCCTACTGACTAAATTTGACCTCAAACTTGCTGTCTCCACTCTACATTTTTGATGCCTCGGTCTATCACTTCTTCTTAAGGGAAGATGATGACTCTTGATATATTGAGATGTCAAAAAATATTCGACCTCTTCAGACTTGCAAAGCAAAGTAACGTGCCAAAGTGACAATATGTACTTTTACATTATTTAAGAGAAAATTATACTTAATGTACTGAAGTGTCAAAAATATTCAATGTCTTCAGATTTGCAAAGAAAATGTAATGTACCAAAGTGGCAATATGTATTGAGTGAAAAACCAAAGAAGCATGCGTTCGATACAGCAGATTTTCTATATGTAGTAGCTTCGTTTAACATTTCGACAAACTCGCTACCGTGTTACTTCAAATTGTCCTAGGTTGAGTAGTCTTCTTTCCAGATGGCACTCGATCCCGATCTTCACAACTCGACCACCGTCTTGGGAGCACATTACAAACAAGTGTAGAATGATTATTCATTCACTCCATGCATGTTCTATTCAGCTACTCATTCCAGAAAGTGTAACAGAGAAAAGGATAAACTCGAAATTACAAATGCAACATTAACTTGTATAAACATCTTCAATCTGCACACAACTTTAATATCAATCGTTTAACAGAATCAGTTACACACCAAAATATAACACCGACGCCTTTTATAGTCACAAGGTATATCATGATATTCACTCCAAACATTAACGTCGAGACAGATTTAAATAATTATGTTTTATTTCACGTCTTTTCTCATATTATGCTACAAATATGGATACAACTATGCTGCAGCAGGCCATTTCCTCTTGGCACTTGGTATCATTTACAATCTGCAGGGAGAAAAAAATGAAATATCAAGAGCTTTTCAAAAAATATTGATTTTGACCAGGACTTCTTTCAATATCCAAATTCAACAGAAAATAGTTTTAAGTTCAATCAGGATTTGATCAAGCAAAAGAGTTGAATTCCAAAACTCTCAGCAATTGGTTAATTATACTCGAGATGTGTAAATTGGATAAGGTGAACTAGAGACTTGGATGGAACTCGATGATACTTGGATCAGAAGCACGATCTGACAGTATTGATTGAAGTCGAGTTTTTCTAATATATACCTAACATATTTATTAAACAAAAATCAAAAGACTAGTCATAGAGGTGGACTGAACTCACCAGTAACAGCTTCATCTCCTTTAAGAATTAAACAGCATATATTCGTATCACTTGATTGATATTGGCACGGCATAAAGGGCAACCCCACTTCTTGGCCTTGATTTCATTCAAACAAGACATGCATCCAGCCATGTGGCCACAAGGGATACAAGCTCCCTCAACTGGAGCATCAAGGCATACTGTACAAGACGAAGTAGCATTATCTTCGATCTTCTCATCAAGTCTAGCAGGCAAGGCATCTACAGTGGCTGAAGACAAATCAACAGGGATCGAGTCAATTGATGGATAATGAATTGGGCCATCGTCAATAACTGCATTGTCAAGGGGTGGGTTTTCAAGAGTTGTTTGGACAACAGATGGAATGCTATTCTGTGTCTGGATATGCTGAGCTTGGCTTCCTGGACCGTCTTCCTGAAAGGTCCCATCACTTCCCTTGTGGGTGGTAGATGCCCCCCAAATGTAACTATTCCCGAGATTCAAGCTATCTATGGAGTTGGCCGAACTCGTGGATGCAATTGGATGAGAATCAATAACTGGTGGTCTTTCGAGTGCAGCAGCCTGAAGGGAGGCATTGATTGCTATAGCAACTTCTTCGTCATCGGAAGTCGGTGGAGCAGTTGCTTGAACAGCAGGAACTTGGGTATTGAAAGGAAAGGTTGGATGTGGCACCTGAATTTTCAAAATTTTAGCTCTAAATACTAGAAAGAATTGTTATGCAATTCCAAAATTAATAAATTGCAGCTTTTCTAAAGTAGTGATAACCTTGCCGGTTAATGACTTGACACTAAAAATATGGGAAAAGTAAATTTTTTCAAGATGTCAACAAGATATTTTCATGATGGTTAACAACTCAGGCTCCTTGCATTATAAAAATGTATGCACGCCTTTCAATTCTTGAAGCACTAGTTGTGAAAGTAAAATTAGCAGAGAAACTGTATTCTACCTGAGGAATTCCTTTGCATGCATTGCAGAACCGCTGCAATTGCTGTTTATCGCTTTCATTGGCAGGTGCTAGTTTAATCCTTGTCTCTGTAAATGAAGAAAACAAAAAGAGTAACTCGTGTTGCGCAGTTAAATGCCAGAAGTAGCTAACAAATTGTATTGATATTACAAGTCTCTTCATCTGTACACATGATGGAACATCACCATTTCTCCTCTTATCAATCACAGAATTAAATATTGGGAAGGATATTCTGCAGTAGTACTGTTATAGATCAAGAGCATTTTGGCTAAGTTTTTAAATATGTTTACTTGTGAGGAAAAAAGTTTGACTTATAATAAATTTCTTATTAATCAAAATTAAAAATAAGCCACTAATTTCAAAAGCAAAATAAGAGTTACTTTAAAAAAGGTAGCTTATCCAAACACGTTTGGAAATAAAAAGTTAAGTAACTTTTACAAATTTTTAAGCTTAGGCAACCATGCTCTAAAATGTAGTTCAGAATACAATTTCATCATTAGATCATAAAATAGTTGCACGATTTGAATCAGTTTAAACTGTTCCCGTATGAGATCCCAGGGTACATCACTCGAAGCTTAAAACTCCATATGCCTAGAGCTGAAATAAAGAATATCTTCAGATGCCACACTTTAAATCTACCTATAATGGTTAAATTTATCTAGTGACATTACATCTGTGACAACATTTAGAAAAATTTTCTCTAGCTCTCCAAGTCCATGGGCATCTTCCAAACCCCACCCCCACCACCGGGTTTTTCATTTTTCACACATGGAGAAGCATCGTGTACAAAGAAACTTTAAGATCCATTTCTCCATACCTAACTATCAAAGATAGCAATTCAATGAAAATTGAAAAGAAGCATTCTTGAAGTTTAATATCTTATGTTCCCCTATACTCATTCTTCTTTCATTTAGCTAGTTCAAAATTCAATATACTTACTCCTTGCCTGTTGAGAGGACTTAATACCTCGCCTTTGCCTCCAGCGTCTCGAGACTATGCATAAAAATAAAGTTGATCACCTAATCCCACAAACCAGTAAATGGTATGTTAAGAAATGAAAGTTATGGAGAAAAATTACTGCTTGCAATATCAGACACAACTGCTGCTGGATCAGGCAGATTGAAGTTTGGTTCCTCTAGATTAGCCTTCCACAGTGGAATAATTAATCGTGGTTGGGCATCCTGATCGTACAACATAGTACAAGTTTAACAAGGGGAACACGTGAGCTTGATAGATGTGAATACAAGGCATATAAAGGCACAACATGTTCCTGTGTAAACATACAGCAATAAAGCCGACATTTCTGCCTCCTGCAATAAAGCCGACATTTCTCCCTCCCCCCCTCCCCACGCACCCATATGTGCGTGTGATAAAGAGAGAGATGGAGAGAAAATGCTAAGTACTAGTGGACATATTGCAAGATAAATGTTGGATAACACCATGGTGGAACTGTAAGGAGACTAAATCCACAAGTGGTGTGATCAAAAGGCTTGAATAATACTGGTTACAAATTTGACAGAGATGGCAAGCAAAAATAATTTCATTTGAGCTTTAAATGAAGACAGACGTAATAAAAGTACCTGTGCACTGGCATATATAGCAAGCTCCAACTTAAAGGGCTTTCTAAGATTTCGAGAACCACAAGGTAAAACAACCACCCAACTGCATAAATATTAACAAGAACTTCTTGTAAACATAGATAGTAAAATAATCTTTAAAAAAGTCACCGATACAAAATGATTAAAGATAATAGGAAGAGCAACTCAAGAAACAAGTTACAACACTATGAAGGAGTACCATGAATGTGTCTAAATTATAAATATAATACTTACATTTTTCTTGAAAGCAGTTGAGGTGCAAGAAGTTCAAGAAAGCCAGGCCCATAAAGCTCTCTCAACCAACCAGAGAATAAGCACACGTGCCCCTAATAAGCATAATAGGAAAAGGTCAGTCCTTGGCTCCTTGCATGATCACCAAGTAAAGCATATAAATAAATCAGAACTGATGTGCTAAAATGATGGTAAGAAGAGAAAAAATACCTCTATAGTGCGAACAACGTTGCTGTAACCTTTGCCTCTGGCAATATCAAGTGGAGTTTGGCAATCATCATTCATCACTAACGCATTTGCTGAAATTTGAACCAGAATTTGTCAAATATAGATGGTAAACACAAGATACTATTTAACATTGAAACATCATGACCTAAATTATGGAGAATACAATAATAGGCAGAAATTGCGCACACCTCCATGTGAAAGAAGCAACTTCACAGTCTGGTCAAGGCCTCTTTTTGCAGCATGATGCAAAGGAGTCCCAGTCCCTGCATGGCGACCTTCCAAAAAAAGGAGTGGGGGGTGGACGGGGGGGAGATCAACTTATGAAGCAGGTTATACCAGAAATGAAGAACATTTAGCAAACATTGATTAGGAAAATGCTTAGACTGATGATTAGATTTAATGACACGCGTACGAAATGAGAGGGGATGAAGCAAAATTTCAATGTGTCAAAAAGAAACACCCATAATAATCAAGAATTTTACTGAAATGCATCCAAAACTCTGACCTCAACTCAACCCTCTCCAGTGCGTTTACTCAAAATATTGAAATTTAGAAGGGAAAACTAAAAATGAAATGAAAAAAATAGAACATCTTAAGACATGAGTGATCACAAGCCTCTACAGCAAAAATGTTACACCCGATCATTCCCATTCAGGATCTAAATATTCCTTAGTCCCTTTTACATATTAATTGATATTATTACCATACCTAAGATCAATTTAGACCCCACTTCAGCAACTAAATTTCATAACCATTTCTACAATTACAGGGTAACAAGAACAAACTAATTTTATCGTAACATCTTCTATTTAAGTTTTTTTTCCGTTTCCTTCCACTTCTATTTTCACTTCATCTAAATTAATAAAGAATTACTCAATTTGAGTTGAACTGGAATTATAAAACATAAAGTGTCAAAATAAGAAAGCACCATATTTGTGTACCTGGACGGTAAGCATTGACATTGGCACCCAGTTCAATCAAAGTTTTTGAAACATTGTAAAGCGCTGGATTCATGCAAGCAACCATAAGTGGAGTCTTCCCTTCACTATCAATCCACTAAAACCACAAGCACCACTTTAGCGCAAACACCACAGATCCCAGTACATAAAAGTATATTATGCAGGCCGCTAGAAAATTATACTACATAATTGACACTAGTCTGTACAGTAACTCTGGTACCTAACGCTATATATTACCACTTACATCGATTTGTACATGTATACACACATACACAAATCTTCTCTTATAATACTGTTGTCTGTATTTTGCTCTACTAAATAATTGCATGAAAGCCAACAGATAATTAAAAACTCTTTTGACTAATTAAAAATGGGCAAATCACACAAATCCTGCAAACTGTATGTTGACGTCGAAAATTATATAAACAAAATTCAAGCTAACTTCAAGTGTAAATAAGGATTTTTATTGATAATTCCTTACAAACTACAAGTGTTTTTATCAAAGGAGATATTTGAAATATGAATTGTTAGGCTTCCTCTCCCCTCCTTTTCCTAAGGATACCATCCTCCTTTTTATAAGAAATGATGGGTCTATATCTTTCATATTCATGTCTTGTCAACAATAGTACCGAGCTGGAAACTTGTGTCAATGACTAAGTCCTGATTGGTTGATATGAAATTAACATACAGTACCGAACTGAGAAAGTACGCCAATGGCATATCATGGTTGCTGAGGTCGGCTCCATCAGGTTATCATGAAGTCACTTTAAATGGGGTCCCAGTAATTAATGAACTGATTAGAAAATGAATTTATAGTATATGATTGGTGGAATTGGTAAACACTAGCATACTGATTGAATGTTTTGACATTGTGTGAGAAATCTACCATCATTATGTCCCGGTCATAAATACGAGCTGACTTTGCAAATCAGACCTTAATTTAGCATAAGATAAGTGCATATAAAAATCGGACTTAATTAGGTAGCAGGTCGAATGCCAACACCATATATGCAAGTGTATACAACTAAAGAATCACCATAAATGTCAAGAAAATGAGCCGGGCATCGACTGAAAATGAAATTTTCTTACAATTGAAACCGAAATAACAAGATAATTAACAATTATAACTAAAACGTCCACGCGCCCACCTCTCACACGCATATATTAGAATTTTAGGGCAAGATTTTTGAAGGTATACCTCAAGCCCGGCGCCTTCACTTCGAAGCGATTTAATGCCATCAACGTTTCCATAATTCACTTGCTGATACAACAATTCGTCTTTCGATTGCTGCTGTCCCATTCTTCAAGAAAAAATATTTTCTTAAAAGGGCAAATGCGAAAAAAAAAAAAAAGATCCCAAAAATTCACGAGAAACAAGATGAATTTATTACGGAAAAATAAAAAATTCAAGGTAAAATAAAAGGGTATTGGACGAGTGATCCGTAGAAAAGTATAGTAGAAACCGTGTGGCTTAAAATAATAAAATAATGGTAAATTTGAGATGTTCCTTAATAAAGAAGGAAAAATTGGGTCAACCACTCACCTAAATCTTCTGGAATTTCATTAATCTTTATTGGATTGTTGAAGAAAGATATTTCGCGGCTTTTGCCATCAATATAAATGAAAGGGGATGCATACGCGGGGGGTTTTCATTGTAATTTCGAAGTTGTCGTAAATGTCCCAAACCTTTGCTCAAATTGACTTTTGGTCCAAACCTTTCAAACATTTTATTTTCATTTCACTGGACAATTTCGTCAAACAACTTTCCGATCAAAGAGTCAAATAAAAAAATATAATTTTTTTTTTTAAAAAAAAAAGATAAAACTATATTAAAAAAATTAATCATACCACAATTCGCTAGTACCATGAGTCCACCGCTCTTACCACCAATTGACTGGTTGAATTTTCCATCAAAGCTCCTTGAAACTAATGTTGTAAACCTTCATACATGAGTTGATTACATTTGATTTTGAGCCGTCTTCTCAAGCAGAGCACCATTGCTCCTTTAATTCCCTACACTTTCTCATAGTGCCTAAACCTCCCAAAGTCATCCCTGCATTTTCCCAACCTAACTACCACACCACACATCGTCACCACTACCACACTACCTTCACTTTCAAGAATATATAAGTCCCTATTTGACAATCATTATTTGAAAATTTTTTTCTACTTACTAATTTTCATCAACATGTTCGCACAATAAAATATTATACGCATAAATTCAAAAAATTTCCTACTTTTTAACTATACATTCTCTTAAAAAACACTATTTAAAATTTTGTTTTCCAAAATAATATTTGTCAAATAGGGGATAAATAAAAATGAGAAGATATAACAAAGTCTATTAAGTGGTCCTGACCATTTTCATTTCACATATGTGAAATTGAATCCCCTTCTCATTCCCTCCATCTCTTCCTGACTTCCCTATCAAAGCAAAAACAAACAATGATTTTTCTTATATTAACTCAAATCCATTCACATCCATCGTCTTGCCCACAAAAAAGAGAGTACTTTCATAGGCATGACTTATCATTCCCCCAATAAGTTCAATGATTCGAATAATTCAGATGATCAAGCACCTCAAGGAGATACTCATAAGCAGGAGCTTCTTGCTATAACTGCATTGCTTCAAGCCCAAAAAGTAAGATCAATGTATCTAATTCAGTTTGCTAAAGAAGCCAATGTTAAAATTAAGGAGAGAATATCCTTGAAAAATACCTGAAGGGCATCCTTGCTAATATCAAAGGAAATCAATGTACAAAAGGTAACAGAAAATAACTTTCTTGATTTTTTTACTAGAGTTTTCGACGGTTCAATGGTGGTGGTAGTGTGATGTAGTGTGATAATGGCAGAAGTGAATGGTGGCTTTAAGAAATTTTTTTTATTTTTTTTTTTTTAAATGAAAGACATTTGAAGAAATTGCCCATTGAGATAAAAACAAAACAAGGACAAAGAAATTGCACTCACAAATTAATGTCACTTGGATTGATTCCGTCGAAAGGGGTCATTTGCTCTGAAAACGAAAAGATTTGGGACCATTTGAGCCACATTGAAAAGTTTGAACTAAAAACACAATGTGTGGTAAAATTTGGGACCATTTGCGCCAATTTCCCTTGTAGTTTTCCTTGCCCTTATATTTTTTTAACAATTTCATCAACACGCATTGATTAAACAATTTTAGCTTGCAAGTTCAATTTATTTATATATACAACCAATTTCCATTCTCCTTACGAAAGAGCACGTAGAACCTTGAAAGTTGATTCGAACGGTTTGAATAGAGTTTATACGGAGTAAAATTTATCTAAATTGATAAAATTTGTTTATTTAGATAAAGAAAGAAGATGGGTTTTATCTATACTTCTCCTTTCCCCTAGTAAAATTGTATAAAAAGAATTAATAGAAATAAAATGAAAAAGAAGTGTAATATGCCCAACACATGTTATTACTTTTTAGAGTAATTCAATTTTTAATGATAAGAAATACCGAATTCCATATTTCGACAGCACTAGAAATTTTCGTTTCATATTCATATATTTAATTAATCTTAATCATTTCATAATAGATTACATGCCATATCAAATTAGGATATCCCCAATACTAATAAATTGCATTATTCTTGTTGACCTCAAAAAATGTTGCCAACAGATGTCGGGCTCACTCGTGCATGCGCAAACTAAATCCAACACGTTAAGACAGATCAACAATCAATATCACTTTGAAATTAGACGTGGGAGAAACTCAACAATACGAGACGTTTTCGTTCGAGTTCCGACAAGATATCCAAAACATGATTGTATAATAGTAACCGATCACTATGAGTGTAGATCAATGATCGAAGTTTAATATATTAGAGAATAACACAAGTTGCTCCAAGTGTTTAAAGTTGCATTAGTTTTCAATTATTACATGGTGGATGTATTTATAATGTTACAAATTGAATGGCGACACTTAGATCAAATTACACGTGGCCTTTTCTCCACGGCCAAAGTATCAAATCCTAGCAATCAAGTTGACCTTCCTAGCTTGTCAAAGCATTTAATGCACTTACATCATATTGGAAAGACAAGACACAAATATACTTTTTACAGAAGTCACATCAATAATTCAAATAAGATTTCAATAATAAATTCAAGATTTCTCCATGGCCATCACTAGTTGGGTGGTGCTTCGGACCTAGGCCGCCTCGAATTAGTAGCGAGTCTCGTAAATTATCCCAGGACCTCGGAATGTCCACCTCGGATTGAGTAACGGGCCTTGGAATTTACTCCCAGGGCCTCGAAATTTAACCCAGGGCCTTGTATTCCATAGATGATGCTTCGACGGGAGTGGGCCTCCCCACTTCGGCAAAGACACTTCAGTTGGAGGCCATCACTAGTTGGGTGGAGCCTCGGACCTGGGCCATTCGGATTATTAACGGGCCTCGAAAATTATCTCAGGGCCTCGAAATGTTCACCTCAGATTAAGTAACAGGCCTCGGACTTTAGCCTAAGACCTCGGACTTGTCTTTTTATATATGAGCTTCGGTGGGTCGACTAGACCACATGGGAACCTAAGTGACGAAACATAACAATAGTCCCCCAAATCTATATATGATTATTCACGTCATGCGTAAACTTCAGTTCTTGAGCAAAGCTTCTTTTCCTGTCATGGTTAGGTTTTTTTACAAGCACAATAATCCCTCAAGTTCAAGTATAGATATTTATGTCATAGTTGGAGTTTGATGCTGAACCTGATTCCCATATGAAGTTAATTCAATGAAACTTGCCTGCTGAGGCGGAGGGAAGGGCGAACCTGCTAAGACTCATTTACTTTAAAGATAGCTAAATTTTGTTTTTGGAGCTGAGGCAGTAGGAGGCTGAAATGTCGAGGCTCATTTTCATGCCTCAGTACATAACTTCTCCCATGACCTTCAGCATCGTCATGTGAGGCTTGTGATGTCCGTCTCGGAGAGCCAATGAGGTATTCCCTTTTGAGATCTGATTCTCTTCTCCGAGGCGCCCACGCTTCTCCACATGGTGGATGGTGCATCCATGTGGAGGCTTCTCCTATGATGTTCAGTTTCGTCATGGGAGGCTTGTGATGTCTGCCTCGAAGAGCTAATGAGGTAATCTCTTTTGGGATCTGATCTTCTTCTCCGAAGTGCCCACGCTTCCCCACATGGTGGATGGTTTATCCATGTGGAGGCTTCTTCCATGACGTTCAGCCTCGTTATAGGAGGCTTATGATGTCTGGCTTGGAGAGCCAATGAGGTAATTCTTTTTAGGATCTAATCCTCTTTTCTGAGGTGCCACGCTTCCCCACATGGTTGATAATTCATCCATGTAGAGGCTTCTTCCATGGCGTTCAGTTTCGTTATGGGAGGCTTGTGATGTCTGCCTCGGGGAGCCAATAAGGTAATCCCTTTTGGGATCTGATCCTTTTCTCCGAAGCACCTACGTTTCTCCACATAGTGGATGGTTCATCCATGTGGAAGCTTTTCTCATGATGTTCAGCCTCGTCATAGGAGGCTTGTGATGTCCGCTTCAGAGAGCCAATGAGGTAATCCCTTTTGGGATCCGATCCTCTTCTCCGAAGCGCCCACGCTTCCCTTCATAAGGATGGATCATCTATGAAGAGGCTTCCCCTTTGATCTTTGTCAATAGAAGGTACTTTATAATTTTTTAACTTGTGCAAATTGATTTTACAGATTGCAAACTTTGTTTCATGAATGAGGACTCGAAGATAATGACAAGTCTTCCTTTATTCAAGGATGAAGCCTTTGCATGCTGATTTACAGATTGCAAACTTTGTTTCCTGAATGAGGACTCCAAGATAATGCCACATCTTCCTTTATTCAAGGAATGAGGACTTCATGATAATGTCTATTTCTTTATTCAAGGAATGAGATCTCCAGCCAGGGATAAGCATCTGACGTGGTGGGGAATAAACATCCCACAAATAGCTATGCTCTACAATAGTGCTATCGAAGTCTTATAAATTGGCATCGAAATGACGAGGTCTTACAGTGAGGCTCAGTGATAGTGAGAGGCGAGGAATAACCATCTCGCAAGGATAGGAGTAAACATTTTGCAAGGTGGGGAATAGACATCCCGCGAATAGCTCTCAAACTATCGAAATCTTATAAGCGAGCCTCGAATAGATGAGGTCTTACACCTAGGCTCAACGATAGTGAGAGGCAAGGAATAATCATATTGCGAGGCCAAGAGTAAGCATCTGGCGATTTGCCTCTTCCTTTTTCAAAGAACGAAGACTTATAAAATATGATGCCTCTTATTTTATTCAAGGAATGAGGACTTCAAAAAATACCGCATCTTCCTTTATTCAAGGAACGAGGACTTCGAAAAATACCGCATCTTCCTTTATTCAAGGAACGAGGTCTTCAAGAGATATCATCTTCCTTTATTCAAAGATAAGGCCCTCGCATGCTGAAGTACTGAACATAGGCAAGGATAAGACCCTCATGCTGCATTGTTGAAGTATAGGCAAGGATGAAGCCGTTACATGCTGAAGTGTTGAAGTATAAGTAAGGATGAGGCCCCTGCATTTAAAGTAGATGAAATGTTTGTGTAGAGGCGAAGTCACATGGTTAAAAAATGAGACCTCTTAATTCTTCACATGTGACCACTTCTTTGTAGGTGTCCCTTTCAAGGGGTCTTCTTATTCAAAACCACTTCAACGGTCTTTCCTTTTCAGGAGGTCATCTGCTTCTTCAGTGACCTCTCCTTTTCAGTTGATCATCTGCTTCTTCAGCGGCCTCACCATCTGTGTTCATCTCTTTCCAAACCTAAATTTCAAAACTTTTGGGGCTTCCTCTTATTCTTTTTTCAAGAACAAATCATTTTTCAAGGGGGATGCCCAAACTATTTTTTCAAAAAACTTTTTCTATAGGGTTGCTCGTGGTTATAGTGTGGTTTTCCACATACGGGGCAAATCCGTTGACCTCAAAAAATATTGCCAACAGATGTCGGGCTCACTCGTGCATGCGCAAGCTAAATCTAACACGTTAAGAAAGATCAACATTCAAGATCACTCCGACATTGGACGTTGGAGAAGCTCAACGACACGAGACGTTTCCGTTCGGGTTCCGGCAAGATATCCAAAACATGATTGTATAATAGTAACCGATCACTATGAGTGTAGATCAAGGATCGAAATTTAATATATCAGAGAATAACATAAGTTGCTCCAAGTGTTTAAAGTTGCATTAGTCTTCAATTATTACATTGTGGGAGTATTTATAATGTTACAAATGGAATTATTGACACTTAGATCAAATTACACATGGCCTCATCTCTTCAGCCAAAGCATCAAATCTTAGCAATCAAGTTGACATTCCTAACTTGTCAAAACAATTAATGTTCTTACATCCTATTGATAAAATAAGACTCAAATACACTTTTTATAGAAGTCACATCAATCATTCAAATAAGATTTCTA
>CAIGRB010135946.1:8156-20703 GCA_903798255.1 Fraxinus quadrangulata
CTCTCCTAAATTCTTCAGCAGACAGCCATGAACAGGGCATGAATGTCCTTACTGTTCCAATTACACTCATCTAAGTTCGTTTTAGTCCATACTGAGATATCAGTGGGTGTGACTACACCAGCAACAGTTGTTTCAGGTGGAGCCCACCCATTTTGAATGCTAATCCAAATACATTCATCCAAAGCCTTAAGGAAAGATCTCATCCGAACTTTCTAGTAGGCATTGCTTTCATTAAAGAAGGGAGGCACGAACATTGACTGACTCATCTAAAATATACAAAAAGAGTCACGAATCAATTTAAGGCTCTGATACCAATTGAAATTTATGTAGTTCGACCCTAACAATACCTAGAGGGAGGTGAATATGTATATTATGCGGAATTAAAATTATTAACTAATTAGCAGTATCTCACCATCTAGATGATTAAGTATGCAAGTCAACTTAACCTATGTTTAAATACCGTAGTAAATATAATCAATAAAGAAAGCAGTAAATTCACACCGTATGAGCAAGGAGAAACCCAACTGGAAAAAACTCCGGACACTTTGCCAGTCAATCCACTATAAACGATTCAAGACTTACAGTCTACCAGACCAAACGACGACACGTACTATCTGACCTCCCGACTGTAATTCAATAGCTCTCCTGAATTCTGTGCTCCCTTATACCAATTCCAGCTGCAATAACCAACGCTCTCCTGGAACTCTGCTATCCTGCAGCAGTCCCTAACTTGGTAGAATCGTCTATCTCATGTGAATCACGAAAAACGACCCGTTCTTCACAGATAGGAACTCCTGTCAACTTCATTGATCTTCAGCACATCTGATAGATATGTAGAAAGAAAGGTTTTTGGTATTTGAATTTGGATCTTCATATTTTTCTTACAAGAATTGAAGATTGGATGATATGATATGATGAATTCACTCTATGCTCTGTTTCTCTCAATTGTCAACCTTAGAAATCTGTACATGTGAGTTCTAATATATATATGTAGGTCAAGAAATAAGTGGGCCGGGTAAAAAGCCTTGAAATCGCGAAATAAATTTTTTTTCGGGCAGCACTATTGCTCGAGCGGGGCTTAGCGACAGTCGAACGATAGCATGTCGTTCGAGCGAAGGAGGAGCGACAGTCTAGCGACGATATTTCTACTTTCGTAGCTCAAGCCAACCTTTGGCGCCAATTCAGTGAAAATCCACGTCGTTTTTCTCCTTATTCCAAACTCGAAACCCTAGACCTACTAATTGACTTTTGAATAAATTACACATTACTCCTTGAACTTTAACAACCTATACAATTAAGTCATTTTGTTCACAGAATTTGCCAATAACATAAAACAACTCAAACCTAACAAACTCCTCCTTTGACATTCTGTGACAAAATAATAATCTATAATAAAACAACTCAAACCTAACACCCCCAATGCCAACCACCAATTTTCACTGTAATGATCCAACCTCTGTATCCAAGTTGTTAACTTATGTATTGTCCGCTATAAGAGAGCCTAACTCATTTTACCCTTACAGATTTCTATTACATTCCAAAAATTCGAACTCAAAACCTCGTGTTTATGAGAGATATAAGTTAAATCATAGTACCATAATGATGTGACATCTGTGTTCAATTTGTTAACTTACGTACTATTCATTATGAAAAAGCTTAGAAATATGCATTTTTTTGTAATGGTTAGCTTCTGTATCTAAGTCGTTTATTTATGTAAGGACCTTGGAATGTGTATTTTTTATAACGACTTAGACTATGTGTCTAAACCGTTAACTTACACACTGTCCGTTACGGGAAAGCCTAGCCCATCTTCTTACCCTTCATGATTTCTTATCGTGTTCTCAGGATTCGATCTAAAATCTCTGTTTTATGAGAGATTTAAGTTGAATTGTGGTACCAATTGGACAATTGCCCTGAGAGGTAAGATGGAAACGCAATAAAAGTCTTGATGGGCTATGCTCTTTCGTAGAGGATAATACGTAAGTTAACAACTTGGGCATAGAGGTCGTGTTGTTACATCCACCACCCATCAAAGAAATTACCTTCCAAACACACCCCACCATTGATTGACCCCTACAAAACCATGTGAGCCCAAAAAATGCAAGAAAAGCTTCGGAAGTCGCAAATTGACAATCCTAGAAATCCTGAATTTGACACCTTCGATAGGACCCACCATTGTGGACCTACACCCATGTGCCGCCACCCTATTACGCCACTACTCTAGCAATGAATTTTCATCAATAGCACTAGCAAATACTTTTGATTGTGTTGATTTAGTAGCGCTTCTGTTTCTCCCTGTCATGTTGTCATTATCATTCAACTGAACATGACGATGGTTTATTATAAGGCTAGACAAAACTCACGAATTGAACCTGAATCGTTCCGATTCTTCTTAGGTTAAATATCCAAATGAGTATCAAAATCGAGAACCGATGAGTTTAGTTCGGTTCTTGATTGTAGACGAAGAATCAAATCTCCTTAATTTTTTATATTAAATAAGACAAATTATATTTATTTTTTCTCTGAACAAATTTGCCAACTAATTAATTGAGCCAAAATTATAATTTTCATGTTTCATTTGCCAACTAATTAATTGAATCCAAAATATCATTTTCCTGTTTTTAGCCCAAACTCAACTTTGTAATTCAAATTTCAAAGAATCAAAATTGAATGACCTAAGTTTTTCTCAATTATTCCATCGAACTGCATTATTGTGTAAGAGTTAAGACTAAATATATCATTAGTTGGATTAATGTAGTGTTGTTGTAAATGTTAAATCGAATTGAACTGGACCAATTCTATAGTTAATTTTGGACTTGATCATTCTACTTATTAAATACCCAAAAATTCTAATTTAAAACCTAATCGGACCACGTCCAATCTTAATTTATTATAGTGTAGTGTATTTGAGGTGGCGGTGGTGGGTTGGAGGTTGAGGTAGCGATATATTTGAGTTGGTGATGGTAGTGGCGATTGTGAATTTGAGGTAGTGGTGGACCCAACACTCAGCAAGGGGGCGCGGTTGCGCGTGCTGGGATTTGCCGGAACATTGGAAGGAAGAAGGCGACCAGATCAGTGACTGTGAGGTGAGGTTTCTGGTTTTTTTTTTTTTTTGAAGTTTGAGCTTATTCCAGTTCCAGGATGTGGCATGTGGGCCTTTTCTTTTAAATGATTCAGCCCAAATCCAATCCAAATTATACAATGCTATGAATCAGTGGTCCATATGATATATACCAAAAGAGGCATCGGATGATTTAGATGAGAAGAAAACATATGTAGGGAGGCAGGGAACTGTGAGCAGAAACCCTCATCCATGTTGGAAGAGTGTTGCTGTGCTGTTGTGCAAGTTGCTCAGCCCACTAACAGACTTTAGATAGGACGGACCTCCCGTAAGCAGACATCAGTGACTAGTGGTGAGTGCATTTCTCCTTCATTGTTCTGTAACTTTTGTTGTTCTTTTCTTTCTTTCTTTTTATGGCTTTGGTCTTATTTATTTATTTATGACTTGTGAGCAATTTTTATGTTTTATGAGTTAATTGGCAATTTGGCATTCAAATGAAAATTGTGATTTGTGAATCTGTTATCCGTGATTTGTGAATCTGTTATATGAGACAAATAATTTATGTTATAAAAGTTATTGAGTTATGAGTTATAATTTATCATTTATGAGTTTTGATTTGTGATTTGAGAATTTATATTTATGAACTTAGGGTAAGTGAACAAATTCAATTGAGAAGATGTATATAATTTTTACGTTTTAGTATATTTACATATATATTGACTAATTTTTAATATTATTTAATTAAATATTAATAGATGACTTAGATATTACTATCGTTGATTGTCGACGGTCGATGGTCAACAATAAAGGTTAGCCCTAGTTGAATTAAATTCTGGATTCGCCACTAAATTGAGGTGAAGGTGATGTAGTGGATAGTGGATATGATGTAGCATCATCAATTTGGGGGGGTGCTGAAGGTGGTTGAGTGAAGTGGGGTGAGGTGAGATGATGAGTTGATTTTTACTAGTTAATTGATTAATTTGTGGCTTATTACAATGTATGATTTGTGACTAATTATATAATTATGATTAACAATCATAATTTTGTGATTGTGACCTTTTTGTGATTTGTAATTATTATGTGACCGTGATAATAAATTATGTGTTATTATGACCATGATATATTTAATTAAATTATATGTCAATAAATTATGTGTTATTATGACCATGATATATTTAATTAAATTATATGTCAAAATATTTTATTAGATGCTACAAAATATGATCTCTTGATTTTTAAATTTTTTTCACAAGTTTATTATTTTTGAAATTATATTTTGAAACATTTATAATTAGGGGTGTGTTTGAGCCACATTATTTTGAAAGAATATATTTTGGAATAGTAGATTGATGGAGAATGTGTGGTTGAAAAAGAAGGAAAAATTATTGATGTGGTGGAAAATATTATTTTATTGAAGAATGTGTGGTTGAAAATGAGTAGAAAAATGAGAATGAAAAAATAATGTGTACCAAACAAGGGCTAAAAAGATGTTTAAACTTAAATGTTACACTGTAATCATTTTTTTTTGAATTTGTGTCACAATTTTAGGGTGTGTTTGAGCCACATTATTTTAAAAGAATGTATTTTGAAATAGTAGATTGATGGAGAATGTGTGGTTGAAAAAGAAGGAAAAATTATTGATGTGGTGGAAAATATTATTTTATTGAAGAATGTGCGGTTGAAAATAAGTAAAAAAATGAAAATGAAAATTTTAATGTGTACCAAACATGAGCTATGTAATTTTCCCGTAAGTGTATATCTTTGGACTCTAGTAAAAAATGGGCTTTTCCAACTCCAGTTGTGTCCGCCAATCAGACCAGGCTAAAGAATTATCCAATTGAAGTCTATTTCTCATCCTTGGGCCAGCCCAAAGTTCGATTAATCCATACAAAATATCTTACGCATATGACCCTATCTTATTCACTATTTCCTACTCTCCTTTCCTAATTTGCCAACAACACGCGCCATATCCATCATAACACTTCAATTCCAAGTACCCACACGAAGCGTAAAACGCGTCTAGAAAGGCAAGCTAGATAATATTAGGAGGAATCAAATATTATATAGAAAATAATTTCAAAAAGAACGAAGAAAAAGAAAAGAAAAAATAAATAATGTCGTGCCGGAAAAGACAACAACAATTCTTTACTTGAATCGCACCGCTGTGGTTTTTTTTTTGGGTGCCCTTCTTCTTCTTCATTGAATTCTCTCTCACCGATCCAGTTTTGCACCCTAGAAAAAGTAATTTGGAGATTTAAGTAAAAAATGAAGATTTTCGTGAAAACTCTCAAAGGTACCCACTTCGCAGTCGAAGTTAAACCTGAAGACACGGTTCGCTTTCTTTTTTCCTCTCTTCTGTTAATCAGTTGCTAACCGAGCTAATTTAGATTTAATCAGGTTTTTTTTTTGTGGGGTTGGGGTATTAATTTACTAGATTAGTTGTTGTAATTGCCTTTAAGCTTGTTGCTTTTCGTAGCTGTAAAATTTTGATACCAATTTTTTTTCTCTATTGATGCTCGTCTTTGTAGTGTAATTATTGTTAAATTTATCAATTCCTTAGATATAAATGTAGAACTAACTTGATTCTTGGGTATAACTTTGGTATACTGCATTGTCTAACTAATTCAATTTTTCTAACAGTTATGAATCATAGACCGAGGAATGTTGCTTGATGCATAAAGTTAGCCATTTTATTAATGGCATTAATAATTCGAATTCTTAACACCCTACTGTATGAACAAGGAATTTAGACACTCAGTCATGGTGGATAGGACAAAAATGGGGACTTCAAGTCAGCAAATTACTTTCCTGGTTGGCACTGTTATACAAGCAGGGATTACCACTCTTGTACCATTTTATGCTGAGTCTGAAGTTTGGCTTGTTGATGCCTGGTTCATGCTATATATTAAAACCATAATAATTTTTTTTCGTTTATGGTATCAATATGGTTGTTAATAGCTGCCACTGATCTTTACAACAGGAGAATGGTGGAATGGTTGCGTTTGATAGAGAAGATAGTTTGGTTATGTCTTTTAGAAGGAAATTCTTTTGTGGGGATTCACACACGCATAGGTAGAGAGGGAGGACCAAGTGACGGTTAAGGAAAACTAACGGTTCGGTGAAATACATTAATCAAGTAAGAAATTAATAGAGGTAGCTAAGAAGAACGGACACATTGACACTCGATTATCAGAAAGAGTAGGGCATGGACATTGGGGAATCGTGAATTTAAAATGTACATGTATATACTATATCTTTGTTTTTATGCTTTTTATTTTTAATAAAAAGAACTTTTGTTTTTTCAAATAAAATCAATACTTTTTTTGGTGAATTTTTTTAAATGGATAATAAATCAATACTTCTAGAGCAACGGCACCACCTAGTGGTATCTCACATTAATGTTTTCTAGATGCATATTTCTCTTTTCTTTCTGAATAACTAAATGCTTGGTACACAGATATTTTAAAATTTCTTTTCTATTTTCAAATATATGGTCCAATTGCCCCCCTGCCTCACTCACTCACTCACTCACCCACCCACAATTAATTTAATTTTTGGCAGTATTCCCTCAATGTTTGCTTTTTTAACTCAGGACATGTCACTTCCAAATCATGCACATATTGCCTACTGTAGAAAATACTTCAAATGTCTTTCATTTAACTTTATTTATTAATGCTGTGGGATTGAATCTTGAAAACTGTAATTTGTTAGTTTATTACTAGTACATAATAAAAATACTGACATTTTCCATGCAAAAAATGAACACTTGATAAGACATTATTTTATGTGGACGTGTGTTGATCATTTGAATGAGTATTACCTTGACTTTTGAGATGATGCTAAATCATGACTGAATCCAGTTGGAGCATTTATTGATATAAATAAGAGGATAAAGGCAGGGTTCTTCGCTTTTATGGCATGTTCTATTATAGAACAAAATATTTAAAGGAATTTCCTTGGTGTAGATAGTGGCATGGCGCTCCTTTTGAGATTGAAGAGAAAAACTTTGCTGATATTTGTAGAATAGTAATTAGAAATTTCCTTTTTTTTAAAAATTTTATGGGTGGACTGGTAGCCTATATTTTCTCAAATTATGAGCATTTTATATCTGCTGAATCATTACTTTTATTCTGCAGGTTGAAGATGTGAAGAAAACCATAGAAACTGCTCAGGGATCAGATGTTTATCCTGCTGCACAACAGATGCTAATCCATCAAGGAAAAGTTCTCAAGGATGGCACAACACTGGAAGAAAATAAAGTTGCTGAGAATAGTTATATTGTCATCATGCTTACAAAGGTAAAACTTGATATGTTGCTTGTCACTGTGTGCATGAGAAGAAATATTCTGTGTTTACCTTCAGAGCTCTATTTTATAGACTGCGGCCAATTTGTTTTTCATTTGTTTCTTCATTTCAAAAATATTTCACCTTTTTGTTTTGACTTTATGGCCTTCTGTTGTTGCAGTATATTTTTATGCAATTAAAATTTTCAGCAGGGACAATAGTTTAGAAATATGGAATCTTCATTTTATGCCCGTGAAAGCACATGGGTTCACCACCATCTCAAGATGATATTCTCAAATTAATATTACTTTATGCATGCCACACCAGCTTTTGCAATTGTAATGTCAGATCTGTGAAGCAAGGGGCCTAAATTTATAATGATGCACATGACTCAATGTTTTGTTTTGTGTTAAACATGGAATTAATCAATGGAATTAGTAGAGAGGCTGTGAATTTAGATGATGTTGGATTCAGTATGCACATCAATATGTGAACTTTGCTCTAGGGAGCTTTAGCTGATATGAAGGTGATGGAGATTACATTCCTAGTGAAGGCAGTACCTTCCTAACATGGAAGATCACATGCCAAATTACATGCTTATTGACGTCACTGTAAAATGTATATTTTGATTTATTTTCTTTTAGTAATTGTTGGTTCTAACGTTTGAAATTTGCCAATTTGATATTTTGGTACTTTCCTTGTGTTGTTATGAATTTTACATACAAATAGGACTAGCCTTGTCGAATAAGTTATACCTTATTTTTGAAATTATTGTGGTTGTCTTTATAATTCTTTTTAAGTGCTCTTCTCTACTCTTCTCTCCCCTCATTTTATTTTCTCTATCTTGCTGTACTCCATTAATTGATGTCAATGCCTACCCTTTTAGCTCACTGAGTCCTTTTCAACGAAAAAAAGGAGAAGGGAAAAAAATGGAACTATGGGCAGGCTACAGTTCACAACACTGTTCTGCAGTTAATTAAAGGCTACAGTCATGCCACTGTTTAGCGAAGAAAGTTACTCTTGATTCTACTGTTCAACAATAACAAAAAAGAGAGATTTGCTTGAACCGAGTTCAACTGTCCAAGATTTATATTCCCCCAGCCAATTAAATAAGGTTTCCTTAATCTGATCCACCATTCCACGACTTATTAGCCTAGCCCGAATTTTCAGCTCAAAAGCAGCACTTGATTTCTGATCTGTCATCTACCAAAGCCAGCAGCCAAATCCTCATAGCCCGATTCATCAATCTAGGGAAACTACCATCCTTGCATGGTTCCACACATCATAACTTAGAACAGCTAGGAAGTAGTGCCCTTGCCTCCCAAAGTTGGTAGCCTTCTGGGGAATTCTATGGTGGTTTTTGTTTGTTTCGCAACCAGATCTTTGCCAGGATGCTGCCCTTGGTTTCACCCTCAGAAGTACGGACACGCTATCGGCAACAACGTATTGGTGTTCGACATGCTTCCGACACGTCGCCGATGTGTGTTGGAGGTGAGAAAAGATGAGGAAGAAAATTTTGATGGGAGGAAGAAATGAACGGTGACCATTGAAAGAAATGCAACTGGCGGCGACTGGTCTGGGAAGAAGTCGTCTAGGGAAGGAAAGAAGAAAGAGAGAGAGAAGGAAATGAAGAGACTGTTGGGTCTGAAAATAAAAAGGAAATGAAGAGTCTTACCTAAATTGCACCTGTAAAATTTCTCTTTTAGTATAGGTAATGTAGGTTTATTTTTTACCAATATTTCTTTGACAATAGAAATAGGTAAAATTTTATTTGAATCAAAATTTTACGATTTTGCCCTTCAATAAAAAATCAAACTTATATAAGAAGTCAAATATCTTTCCTTCATCATAATAACCTAAAAATAAACTAAAAAAATAATCTTTTAATCAATGTGTCGACGAGGTATCATGTCGAAATTTTTTCAAAAAATCGCATGTTGGCGTGTCTTGTGTCCGTGTCGGTGCTTCTTAGGTTTCACTTTCACCTTGGTCATTCCTTTTGAAAATTTCTTTGATGCTTTTGACACTAGTCTCGAGTCGATAGTAACTGTTACAAATTTTATGATAGATTCTGAAATTTTTTCCAATGAAATATTTCAGAACAAGAGCTCATCAGGTGAAGGTTCAACCACATCAACTGCTCCTGCTGCAACGGTAACAACAAATAATATTTCCTACTTCACTATTAGTTTGCGTTCTGCTAATGCTGTTAATGCAATTGGAAGTTACCATTGTTCTCGTTAAATTCCACTTTGTTTATGTGATTGAAAGTTACCATTTTTTTTGGTTAAATTCCACTTTGTTCATGTGATTGGACGTTACCATTTTTCTAGTTAAATTTCACTTTTGTAAAGCAGTGATATATCTTCTGTTGGTTAGAAGATGTTCTGCACTATAGGTAATCCTGTGGAACTGTAGACGTGTCTAGTTTCTTCATGTTTTCTTTGACTTCATTTATTTCCTTCCAACAAAATTGATATAGGTATGAGCTAGAGCTATGAAGCACCAATACGCTCATCGTGCTGGCAATCGTGGTGTTCAGTGCGTGTCGGACACTGACACACTTCCACTAATGGCATATTTATTCATCTTATCCCTCCCGGGGGACTTTTTTTTAGATGGCGTTGTGTTTTCACTTTTCATTTTAGCTGGTTAAGGGTTTTCTCTCCTCAAACAGCCTACCCTCAAAAGCAAATCCTAGGTTGACATTTGTGTATTTTTTTCTTGAAGACCAGTTAGAGAGCCAAACATGCCTTCTATTATTTGAGTTGCACGATTTCTTTGAAAATGATTCACATGAAAGACTACACTTTTTAAAATATATTGGTCAGCTGGGTTAAAATCTCTCTCTCCCTCCCTCCCTCCCTTAAAGTTCCTTTTTGACCAAGTAAAAATAAAAGTGTTTAAAAAAATTATTTTAATGATGTGTCGTGTCGATACTTTTATGAAAAATCGCGTTTTGGCATGTCTATGTCAGTGCTTCAGACTTGGAGACAGAATTGAATGACTACTCATTTTCTGTTAGTGCCATCATGCATTTCTTATGTTCTTCCTATGATTTCAAGTCTTATTGTGAATATTCAAGTGATGTTGGATCACTTGACTAGATGGAAGATTGCCTCACCATCTTATTTGTATAAATGGCCTCTGAAGGATTGCTTTATGACCCTAGTATTGTCTAAATCAGTGAGGGATAATTACCATACTAAATTGTCACAATTTCTTGCCTTTTATATGAAGCTCGTTGAGATACAGTTTCCAGTGAAATTAATACCCAACTTAGTAATTTATGAAGTCACTTTCTTTTCTTTTTCTTTTTTTCTAAATGTTTCTAGTTTAAGATTTTTTACATTTTCAGTTCACAAAATATTGGGTCGTCCTTTTTGCAATTTTCTTCTACTTGATTGAACACATTTTAGTTATCCATCGGGAAAAAAGGAAGACATTATGGTGTTATATTTTTGGGATGACATTAGGTGAAATTTTTCATTCTAATCACGTTATTAAAATTATTGTGGAATGGGATGCATCTAAAAGTGTTCCCCTCCTTGTTGGCTAAACAGAGGAGTGCTCCACCTCCTACCACTCCAGCATCAACTACTTCTCAAGTTCCTGTAACAATGTGAGTTTTGTTTTTTTCCTACCACTGTTTAATGTGCATAGGAGTTTGCCTAACACTATACTCTTTCCCTTCCCCTTCCATATATGTACATGTATGGTGAGAAAATTGATTTTTATTTTATATATTCCAATCCCATTGATGATTGCAGGCCTGCACCTGTTCCCGTTCCAGCTCCAGCTCCAGCTCCAGCTGCCACTGCTGTGTGTGTAACTCTTCTCAAAATGAAATTTATGTGCATAATTTTTGCAATTTTTATCAGTAGCTTTAAAATGCTTAATTCTCATTTGACAGTTGATAGCTTGTATGGTATCAGGTCAGATGTATACGACCAAGCTGCATCTAGTCTCGTTGCTGGTAACAACCTAGAAGGAACGGTCCAGCAGATTCTTGATATGGGTGGGGGAACTTGGGACAGAGAGACAGTTGTCCGAGCTCTTCGTGCAGCTTACAACAACCCAGAGAGAGCAGTTGAATATTTATACTCAGTGAGTGTGTCATACTTCTATCTTTATGTGCATACAAATCTTTCTTCGATGCTTTTTATAATAATGACTACGTCAATAGAGAAGTACTTAATCAGATATTTTATTCATTTGTTACAATATGTTTTAAGCACTTAATTGACTGCATGTTGTATTGTCCGAGTCGCTAAATCTGTAATATCATGCATAAGTAGGTGGATATAGGAACATTTGTAGTATATTTTCCTGGAGCATTGTTTATGGGAAGGTGGATTGGAAGTTATGTCTAGAATGAAAAAAGTTTAATTCATCAAATGATTTTGGTGAGAATAATAATATGGGGAGATTGAAAATTATTAATTATATGACATAAATTATGAAGTATCATTAACCAAAAGATCTTTTACTTCTATATGCAATCGTGTGGAATTAACATATTTTAGTTTCTATACAAAAATACACTTAGGTTACTGGAATAGACCATACAAGGAATGAAGTAAAAAAATATGATATTACTAGGTAAAGGGTATTATGGTGGATTAAGGTGGATAATATTCTTTGGTGGTTGATTCAAAAGAATATCATTAGCTATATCTTTTCTTATCTGGCCAAAACCCACCTCCGACCATTGCATTATGTTATGTGATTGATATTCCAAATGAAAAATTAAGGAATACTATCTACGTTAATCCACCATAATATCATCTACCTAGTACTATCTATAATAAATTTAGGTCAACTTCCTTGTGATCAGTCAGCCGGTGTGCCAAACGTACCCTTATAGTTTAATGAAATGACCGTGCACTTGACTGGACATTCCTTTTCAATGTCAAAAGTAGAAACTTAAAAGTGCAACAACTAAATGACTTTATGTCCTGTTGAACTAGAGAAGAATCTATTTCTTAAACTTGTTTCTGTGTCAACTCTCCTTGCATATTTTCAAAGGTGAAAGAAATATACTACTTTCTTAGGCTTTTTCCTGTTTAGAGATATAATTTCTTGTTTTTACCAGCTCTTTAATTATTATGTGTGTACATTTACCTGGTAAACCATCATAATAATCATCACGTGAATTCTCTTGTTGAGGTTTGAGGATTTTTGTAAATGTTGCATAGCTGC
>CAIGRB010135946.1:65005-80611 GCA_903798255.1 Fraxinus quadrangulata
TTTTCCCCAAAATTACATTTTAATGTAGCCCAAACAAGGGCTAAATCCTTCAAGTCCACAAAATCTACTATAACAAAGTAATGAAGTTAGAAAAAGTACTTCCTATCTTATAAGTGATAATGCATCTTTACTATTAAATTAAAGCACTGACGCGTCAACTGTTATAGATGACATTTCGTTCCGGTGAACATTGAAAAATCACTTTAATTATATATAAATGGCCTCAAAAGAGATGCTTGATCATGCAATAAGCCATTAGCAAATATCCTTTCCACAATAAGCACTCAAATTATTGGATGTAAAGCATATTAGCTAGGAGACAAGGACACATTTGGAATCCAAAAGTATGTTTCCTATACTCCAAGCACCTACAACCACTAATATTTAAAATTGATTAGATTTTTGGTACGTGTCACCGGTCAAAACCGCTACATGATCATTTATTAAATGAAAGCAAAATCGAGGACAAGTATAGGGCCTTGAACCAAGGCAATCAATAGTAATATTCTTCACTATTGTAAGCAACAAAATCTCTTGAATTTCATCGTTCGGATCTCGTAATGATATATCATTCCACTTGTATAATTACATTCGTCGAACTGTTTGAACACAAAATAAAATAAAATAATAATAATAATATGTTGTGACTAAGAGCACTTTATTTATATAAATCACGATTCAATTCGTGGTTAACTAAAAATGGATAAACAGATTTTTGACTAAAATATATAGCTTTTCTTGTCTCTACATTTTGCGTTGGCTTACCTTTTATAGTAATTTAAAAGAAAGTGTCGGTGAGTTTTACGATGTCCGATCTACAATAGTACAAATGGTGTCATTGCTTCACCTCGCATCATGACATGATATTACTCGGTAGTGTAACATAATTTGTTGCCTACATTGTTATTTAACCTATATATTAATCATATTTACATAGTGATTTTTCTTTCGTAACTATATTTAGTAGATATTGTCTCCCAAGTTTTTTTTCTACCGTTAAATTTTTCATTCCTAACCCTTACCTAAAAGTCAGAACAACTTATCAAATTGCTCATTGGCTAACACTTACCTAAAAGTCACTATGGTCACAACTCACTAAACATTACACATTTTCAATACTCGAATACTAAAAATTATTTCAATTTATTTTGCATTAAACAAGATTAATTTATAGTTTTTGTACGATTAGCGCTTTATCGTAAATCAAAACATTACAAGTTCTCTCTCGTAAATGTCAATGCCACTAGTTATAGAAGTACACATTATTTAACTTTTTCTATTACTTTACACCTATTGCAGGAGAAGGATAAAAGGGGCATATATGAAATAAAAAAGAAAAAATCGAAAACAACTAATTTCTGGACTTTGGAGCAAATGTACACCAGAAACAAAAATAAATGTGGTAAAAAATTAATAATACGTTTTAGTGTACCTGAAGTGCAAATTAATTTAACATAAATATTATACGCCCTGGCTGTACACCCAGGCTCCAGCGTAACACTTCCGGCATCTTTTTTCTTATCACTTGACACGTAGCAAATTCTAAATTGGGACCACTTTATTATAAAAGGCAGCATCTACACGCTCATTGGTCCGCGCGTGCTAATCAAGACTTTAGTGAAATATCTATAATTATCCGGAGCATGACGTGTATCAATGCAGACATAAAAAGTTTAAAGCCACGTGACCCCCTTACCACGCAACAAAATATCGACCCCATCCCTTCGAACTTTACGTTACCACATATTTACACAGCACTATTTACGTGAAAATCGTCAATTTTTCAACCTAAAAAATATTATAATTTTTCGCATTAATTTGTAGATTGGAGGAGAGTAAAGTTGAGTTTTTAGAAAACATAAATTGCATGAAAAATGTTTCTTAATCCTCTACAAATAAAATATTTTTCTTGTTTTCGAGAAATATATAATCACGTGATTAACTTTTAAAAAATATTTTTTATGAAAAAATGATAATTAAACACCTCAAAAATAGAAATTATGGTAAAATAATATCATTTTTCATGAAAAATAAAGTCAACAAAGCACACCAAATTTTGATGATTGTTGATGTATATTTACATTAAAAAAAAAACGTTATTTAAGAAAACCAATAGTCAATAGACAACAATTTATGTGGTACTTTCATTGTTGCATTCTTCGATAAATTAAAATAATTTTAATTTAATCAATAAACGTGTAAATAACCTCGTTCTCACATAAACTGTTGCCGGCGGTGTTCAAAATAATGATATTTGTATGCATTCGTAACCATAATCGTCCATGTGATAATGGATCATTGATTCGATTGGATTCGATTCGATTTTATTCAGAGTCCGAGCTCAAAAGAGTCACCTTGACCATCCCCTTTTTAACCCCACTCCCTCGCCCGCTCCACCTTATATTATGGTGCCCTTCCACAGTCACGATTAAATGCGAAAGGTTTTTTTGTCTTGGCAGTATCTTCACCTTCTCCGGCCATTTCTCTCTCCTGTTCATCTGAATCCCTTATTTAAAGAGAAAAGGAGGTGAGAAGAAAATGAACGTGCACGGCATGGAAAGTAATAACAATATTGTGGCGCTGTTTGTTATGAAAACATACCAAATGGTGAATGATCCCACAACGAATGAGCTAATTACATGGGGAAAGGCTAATAATAGTTTTGTTGTTGTGGAGCCTTTGAGTTTTTCGCAGAGGATTTTGCCTGCTTTCTTCAAGCACAACAATTTCTCGAGCTTTGTTCGTCAGCTCAATACTTATGTGAGTTCTTGTCACCAGCAATTCTATATTGTTTTGTAATTTTTATATCATTTTCTTGGCTTATTTAATTGGTTATCAGAATAGATATTGTGAGTTTCTGGGTTCTAATCTGACTGTAATTCTATTTTGTTTGTAATCTCAATTTGAATTTTTTTTTTATTCAATCCCAATAATTTGAACTCAGGAGACTTTCGAATCAAACCAGTTGTGTACGTAGCAAGAAGAATCATAGACAAAGGCAAAGGTTTTTTTTTTTTCCATGGAAGATGAACAGTTGTTAAACCTGACATTTATTGGAAAATTTTGAGATTGGCCCGCTTGGTGTTAATAATTCTTATTCAATATAATTATTATTATTATTTATATACAAAGAAACTGCGCCTAACATCATGTTGAAAGCTTTAAGTGTATCGAGCAAAACTCTTTAGTTGAGAGTTTCAAATTTGTTAGGTAGATTATACTTCCTTGCATGCATATATCTATTCAAGAAACTATACCTAACATCATATTGAAAGCAAAAGCCTATATATGTTGTAGTTTCAAGTTCGTCAACATAATCTTAAGATTTGGAGAGTGGATTGCCCCCTTTCTTAACTTCGCAACCTTACTAGTTTTGGGGTTTATAATTTGATTTCTTTAACCTTTCTTTTGGTGGCGTGAAGAGGCAGAGATTACAGTTGAGACCTCAGAGAGGAGAGGTTTATATAGTTTCTTGTTCTTTGTTTTCTCTTTTGTTTTCCTTTGTTAATTGGATGGGTCATGGGGGTAAGGGTAAATGCAAAGACTTGTTTCTATTCCTCGTTCAAGAAAGTAAGCTGCGAAGTTTGATCCTCTGCACGCAAAAAATAAATTCAATTTACAAAATTGGTTATTGAAAAATAACTTGGATTCACAAAAATTGCTGCTGAAACATTAATTTGCTCTTAAGAGACGTTTTAAATCAATTTATTCATTGAGTCTTGGGGCTCTAAGAAAGGTTTCCAAATTTATTGTTAATGGCAAAATGCCGATGCAAGTAGATAAATTACCTAAATGGATGGAGCGTGTTGTATAGTCTATGTCGTACATTGAAATCCTATGTTCCTCTGCCATTTGTGTGTAAATTATTGCAGTATGATATAATTGAGCTCTCCTGATACATTCTTCATGTCCATGTCGTGCATAATTAGTAAATTAACTTGATTGTTTAGAGCAGGATGATTTTGTTCAAGTCGAGATTGAATTTTGCTAGATCAATCCTGTTTTTCCACATCTTTATTTGTCAATGTAAGCTGAACTTACCATTCAAAATTGTAGTAATATTTCTCAACTTAGATGGTAGTCTCCATGTCCCTTTTTGTTCTGGTTTAACAAAGAATTGATATAGCCTCCCTTTGGCAAAAATTATAAATCAATTTATAAAGAAGAATAGTAGTGAGTTACACGAAATGCGTGGATAATAATTAGTAATAGTTATGAATGTATAGTTGAAATTAAATTGACTTTTGATTGAATTTTTAAACCAATTTATAAATTGGATCCAAATGGTCATATAATCATTTTGATCATCAATTGCATCAGGGTTTTAAAAAGGTTGATCCTGATAGGTGGGAGTTTGCAAATGAATGGTTTCTACGAGGGCAAATTCATTTGTTGAAGAACATAGTGAGAAGGAAGCATAGTACTAAAACCTTTGGTTCCCATCAAAAACACGAAGATGATGAAGATGAAGAGCTATTGATGGAGATTTCAAAGTTGAAACAAGAACAGAAGGGTTTGGAACGAGAGCTCGAAAGTATGAACAGAAGACTTGAGGCAACGGAGAGGAGACCACAACAAATGATGACTTTCCTAAACAAACTTGTTGAAGATCCCGACGTCTTAACTCGCGTGATGCTCAAAAAAAAGAAAACGAAAAGGTTGACTTTAGGTAACAACGAGAAGAAGAGAAGGCTGGTGATATCTTCAGCGTCTTCAAATTCTTCATCGGGAATGGCCATGTCAAATTCATCAATCAAGAGTGAAGACGATCAAGAAGTTGCTCCCCTGAGGGATTTATCCCCGGTTTCTTCACCAGACGAGAATGTGGAAGTCGATGCATTTTATCAATCTTCGCCACTACTAGAGGCCGCTTTCCCCGAGTGGTTGAATCAAAGACGAGGCATAGATATGCCTACAATTGGGCAAGACCCTTACAATTGTGCCACCATTTCTGGTTCTTCACTGTGTTCCTCCAGCAAAAATGGCGGTTTTGAGGTTGCGCCGCAACCAATAAATAGTTTAGCCAGGTATAATAATGCTGGTGGCAAGAATTCAGTTTATTATGGACTTGTTGATGGGGAGAATTCTAGTCCACCACAGTATCCATTCTCACTGTTAGGTGGTGGATTTTAGTCACTTTTTGTTGATCTATTGGGTATTTTGCCTTTTTAGAAATTTCAGTTTTTTTTTTTCAAGAAAAGAAAATGTTTATTGTGCGTTAATGTTGTGTATACTAATATACATTTAATTAAATATGCACCTTGTATATATTTTGTCATACAGATCTCGTGTAATTTCAGTAAGCATGGCATGGCCGCAGTTAAGAGGATTTGGAAAATTATAATTTTTTTATAATTTAATTCATGTTCAAAATTTTAATCTTACATTTCATAGGAGTCACTATGATCCAGTTATACATTACTCATTATCAAATTATAACTTCAACAACTTACAATTTTATTGTGTTTTTGAGTTTATCCTCAATTGATAAATTGCTTATATTCCTTTGGAAGGGTTCGTTATTTTACTCTTATTTTGCATTTTTACGTAAAAGCACCTGTGTACTGGACTTAGACCATTTGGTTATCACCAATCAATCTCCTTTAATTTTTATTTAGCCTATATTTGGTATCTAAATTAAAGTTAGTAATTAATTTTAACTACATAGATTATGGAATTCACAACTTTTCAATCACACATTTCATCAACTTTTATCAAAATCTACTAAAAATCTGATTTTAATCATCACCTAATAAGGATTTAGTATGTACTAAATTAGAGTAGTTAGACCGAGTGAGTTTGGTCTTTACTAAAGGAAGACTATACCATCATTAAGAAGGAGAATAACACTATTCAACATCACTTGTGTCAAGCGGCAATTTAAGAGATAGTTGTATAACATTAAATGGTAAATTCGTTTAAATGTAATATTGCATGATTCATTTAATTGAATCTATCAAGTGTGGACATCTAGACGGTGTTCTAGCACCACTACTACTAAATAACATTATTATGATACTGCTAAATAATATTATTCTAAGAAATGATTAATGATATGCATGTTGGCGTACGCTATCATACAAGAATCAAATCAGATTATTTCATTGCAAAATTCCTCATTTAAGGGCCAACCATAATTATAGCCTTAGATCATGTATGTCTTAGAATAGCTTCCCGTGTATCTACCTATACTCTTGTACTACGCTATTTCAAAATATAGAGAAAACATAAACCTTTGACATGGTATCAGAGCGGGATCCTAGGATCTTTTCTCTGTCTACCTACTGATCAAAATCTCCAACCTTCGATAACCATGGCGGACTCCAGTCGTCGAGACTGGACAACTAAAATAACAGAGGCTTTGACCAAAGTCCAGACCCCCTCTCAAACCCCATTCGATTCCTTAAATGCTTCTATTGGCATTAAGTTGGATAGTTTCAACTATGTTCTATGGTCCCAAGTTGTTGAAATGTAGATCTCAAGGAAAAACAAACTGAGATATATTACTGGCGACTCTCCACAACCTCTCGAAATAGATCTATCTTTTCGTAAAGAGAGAACTGAAAATGCCATTGTCAAAGGATGGCTGATCAACTCGATGGACCCTTCTTTGATTGGTAATTTTATTCGATTCCCAACTGCTAAACAAGTATGGGACTCAATTGCTACAACCATTTTTTATGGGACTGATACATCCCAAGTATACGAACTTCAACGTTGTGTAACTCGCATGAGACTGGTGGGTGGCCATTGAAAAATATTACACCGATCTTCAAGGTTTATGGCACGAAATTGATTTTCGTAGTCCTAACCCAATGAAATGTGCATGTGATATTTAGAAATATAACTCCATTATAAAGGAAGATAGAGTCTATGTCTTCCTCAATGGCTTGGATGATCGGTTGGACAAGATTCGAAGTAATGTTCTGCAATTACAACCATTCCTTACAGTTGAGCAGGCGTATGCTCATGTCCAACATGAAGACATTAGGCAAACAACAATGACATCTCGTAGTGACATTGCTCTAGGTGCAGTTATGGCATCTAAAGGATTCAAACCCGAAAACCAGAATTAAAACCTCAATCCTATGGAGCGAAATGCACCTATTGTGGCAACATGAAACATACTCGTGAAACTTGCTTTAAGTTACACGGGTATCCTGAGTGGTGGAACGATTTTCAAGCACGAAAAAAATGTGAAGGGACTGGTACAAACGAAGGCACTGGGAGAGCAGTTGTTACAAGTGCAGAACCACGACCATCTCTTACTACTCAACTAGAATCGACAAGCACATTCACACCCCTCAGTGATCGAGGTAACTGTGCACAAGCTTTGGTTATCAGGATGAGACATGTGGATTATAGATTATTGGGCTACTGATCACATGACTTTTGATTCTCATGATTTCTCATACATTACTCAGCCCAGGAGAGGTTGTATTGCAAATACTAATGGAGTCCAATATCCAGTCACAAGAGTGGGAACAATGGCCTTATCTTCATTGCTTTTTCTAAACCATACTTGTTCCATTCCTATCAAATAAATTGCTCTCTATCAGTCAAGTTACAGCCGACCTCAATTATGTTGCATTAATGTATCCTACTTTTTTGTCTTCTTCAGGATATTCTCACTAAGGAGATCATTGGGCATAGTACTAAAAAGGGAGAACTCTGCTACATTGATGACTTCAGTTCAGGGAAATCTAATCAAGTCCGACACACGACTAGTGATAAAGAATGGCAAATTTGGCTTCTTTACAACCGCTTGGGATATCCCTCATTTGGATATTTACAACATCTATTTCCAGCTTTGTTCTTTACAGTACAACATTTATCGTTTAAATGTGAAACACGTATTGTAGCCAAAAGTCATAGAGTTCCTTAACCTGTAAGCCACACGAAAAGAGACATGCCTTTTTCTTTAATCCATTCAGATTTATGGGGATCTCCATTATTATAACTCCATTTGGAAATAAATGGTTTGCAATTTTTTTTTATGATTGTACTTGAATGACATGGTTGTATCTCCTTAAACGGAAAGATGACGTGTTTGGTGTGTTATTCAAACATAATTTTTAGCTAAGATTAAGGCCCTCCATACTGATAATGGAGGTGAATACGACAATGAGAAATTTCAAGCTTACTTCCAACACCATGGCCTCATTCATGAAACCTCATGTTCCCAGACTCCCTAACAAAATGGAATTGCCAAGAGGAAAAATCAACAGATCTTAGAGACGACACGAACATTGTTGATTGGAGCACATGTGCCTTCTTGACATTGGGATGATGCAGTGGCCACATGTGTATATTTACTTAATATAATGCCTTCCAAAGTCCTACATTTTTTACTCCATTGCAAACTCTCTCAAGCCGTACATCTCTACCCACTGTGTTAATGCTCCATCCCTGGATATTTGGCTGCGTTGCCTTCGTTCATCTCTATAAAAACCAACGAATCAAGTTGGATCAATGTGCAGTCCGATGTCTCTTATTGGGATATGCTTTGCATCAGAAAGGATATAGATGTTTCGACCCTAGCACTAAACGAACATACATCACCATGGATGTCACCTTTCTCAAAGCAGAGACTTTCTATCCATCACATACCGCCAAATCATCTCTTTAGGGGAAGCTTCAAAATGAAGAAGTGAATTGGCTAGCAACAACATGGCTAGAATCGGAGGGTGACTCAGAACAAACAAGTGATGGAAATATTGAGATAAGGTCGAGTGAGGAATGCTCTCAATAGTTGAACCAACGCTTGAAGAATCATGCAATATGGAATGTAATGAAACACCTGAACATGTCAGTGATATAGCTCTAAGTGATGCAACAACAAGTGATGGTTCCTCCTTTTTAGTACTCGAAAGCGCCTCTCCCGAGAATATCACTAAGGTAAGTTCCCCTGCCATATCCCATTTTACTAATAATGTGAATAGTATTGTGCAATATGTATTGCCTTTCAAACATAACCATGGGAAACCACCAAACCGACACTCTCCGAAAGTGGAAGATAGAAGATCCAAATATCCTATATCCAACTATGTGTCCACTTACAGGCTATCCAAACCACTCAAGGCCTTTGCATATAAACTGCCCTCAAATTTCATTCCTCAAAATGTAGAACAAGCACTACTCGATCCACCATGGATTCAAGCGATAAACGAAGAACTGGAGGCCTTACAAAAAAATGAGATTTGGAGGCTAGTCACATTACACGAAGGAAAAAAGTAGTAGGGTGCAAATGGATATTCTCCATTAAATACAATGCTGATGGATCTATTGATAGATACAAAGTAAGGCTCGTGGCATAGGGATACACACAGATGTATGGTATAGATTTTCAAGAAACTTTCTCACCGGTAGTAAAATTAAACATTGTTAGAGTTTTGTTATCTCTTGCAGCAAATTTAGATTCGTCGCTACATCAATTTGATGTGAAGAATGCATTCCTCCATGGTAATTTAGAAGAAGAAGTGTTCATGAACATTCCAACTGGGTACTCGGCAACTCCAAGAGACAAAGTAATATGCAAACTACAAAAGGCCTTGTACAGTTTAAAGCAATCACCCCATGCATGGTTTGGTCGATTCATTGCAGCTATGAAAAAATGTGGCTTTCAGCAGAGTAACTCAGACCAGACCCTTTTCCTAAAGCACCAATCTAGAAAAATGACAACGCTAATTATTTATGTAGACGACGTGATCATTACAGGTAATGACAAAGAAGAAATATCCAAATACTTACTGGGAATCGAAGTATCCAGATCAAAACAAGGCATATTTTTATCTCAAAGGAAATATGTCTTAGACTTGTTATCTGAAGTGGGGATGCTATAATGTAAACCAGCTGATACTCTTATTGTCCAAAATCACCAACTTGGGATATATACTGATCAAGTTCCCACGGACAAGGAGAGATACTAAAGGATAGTTGGTAAGTTTATTGACTTCTCACATACTCGACCGGACAGTGCTTACGTTGTAAGCGTAGTAAGCCAATTCATGCATTGTCCTAGTGAAGCTCATATGAATGCAATAACTAGAATCCTTTGGTATTTAAAGTTCTCTCCTAGGAAAGGACACAAAAAATGGTCATTTGAACATTGATGGATACACCGACACAGATTGGGCAGGAAAATATTTGAGATATGAAGTTGACTTCAGGCTACTTCACCTTTTGTAGGAGGTAATCTCGTTACTTGGAGGAGCAAGAAACAAAAAGTTGTTGCGCTACTGAAGCAAAATTTCGAGGTATGGTTAAAGGTGTGAGTGGACTTCTTTGGTTGAGAAGGCTATTAATGAAAATAGGCATTTTGACCCTAAAAAATGTACTAATGATGTGGTCAACAGATCTCAATGCCTCTCACGTCCACTTAAGTCTGTATACTTGGACAAAACGTTAATCACACATAGCCTCCTCCGTAAGGGATGGAGTTGGTCACGTGCACTCCGACAGTCAAGTCAGTTGGGGAAGTAATGAAATGAGTGTGGGAGAGTTTTAAACATGAGCCTCCAATGTAAAATGGGGTCTGCTTTGGGGTGAATGATTAAGATGTGTAGCAAGAATATAACTTTGAGAATCTAAACTTTTATTACCTTTGAAGGGCACTAAGTGTGAGCTTTTATGCTTGGCAAGGTGAATGAAGGCCATTGGATGATAATGCACGTGGCCTCATCTAAATGATTGACCTTTCTAGTCATATGCATCAATCAATCAAAATCTTAAATGCTAATACTATTTTTGTATCCATAAAGCCTAGCTTGTGACTTGGATTTGATCAAATAGGTTTACGACGGTGGCAGTGAGTTGCCTAATCAATCACATGGCACAAAATATGTTCAAGATTTTCTCACTGCCTCGACCTGGACCGGCTCTTGCAATGGGGTCTATGTGTAATGGGTCGGTTCAACCTTTTCTATATGGGGTCACTCAAACTTGAAGAGGGCCGTCTGTGTGAAGTTAAGTTATCCCATGTCAGTGTATAAAGCGTGGGGCCCCTAATCGCTAGCCATGTAGGCCATCTGGGACCACGTATGGGTCCTAATTTTGCAAGGCGTAACATGCTTTGCTCCCAGCTCATAAACGAACTTGATTTGGGACAATAAAGCAGCCATTGACATCTCTTATAATCATATCCAACATGATCGGACTAATCAAGTTGAGGTCAATCAGCACCTCATTAAACAGAAACTTGAAGATAAAATCATTCAGTTTCCATTCGTCAAGTCAAAAGACCAGCTAGCAAATGTACTCATGAAAGCTGTATCCAGCAGAAATTTCTACATCTCACTCGACAAGTTGGGCATTAGAGACATCTATGCACTAATTTGAGTGATAGTGTTGACGTAAGTTGTCATACGAAATCAAATCAAATTATTTATAGAAATTATTTCATTGTAGAATCTCTCGTTTAAAGGTCAACCATAATTATAGCCTTAGATCATGTATGTCTTAGAATAGCTTCTCGTGTATCTACATATACTCCTATACTCTGCTATTGCAAAATATAGAGAAAACAGAAACTTTTGACAATGCAACGTCTTTGATATCATACACCAATTTAGGTGATATTGCACAACATTAAATGATAGATTCAATTAAATGAAATGTCACGTAATTTATTTAATTGAACCTATCAAATATGATTACTTATATTGATGTTAAATAACATTATTTTAAAAAATATACTCAAAATTAGTTAATTGCTATTATACAGTATAACAAAAAGTTAACACTTTAACTCTTATTTTTCGTCAATCCAAGAAAAGGTCACGATTTTATGATGCTAGATTGTGTGGACGCAAAGGAAAAGGCAAGTGGCCAATGAAATAATCTGCTTGCAAAATAATGTGAAAAGAAGTTGGGCCCATGTCGACAAAAGCAATTTTTTTAATAATGCTATGTAACTTCACTAATATTACAACCCCCAGTCCAGATATCGCTAAATGATAGACTAAATAAAAGATGAAATTAAATAATTTCACCTATCATTTAAAGCCATATTAACACCATCAAAACCGTGGTTGTAATCTTATTGGGGTTAAATTGCATTACCCTTTATATAAAAAATAATTGAAACATGACCCGAATTATGATTTTTTTCTTTAAAATTTTGACATTTTTAAAAATGTAATCTTAAAAATGGTAATTCTTATTTTTTTTCTTAATTTTACGAGTTATGATATTCAGCACTATTAGTGTCAAGCACTAGTCTAAGTGATAGTGCGTGAAATTAAATGATAGATTTACTTAAATGCAATGTCACGTGAGTCATTTAATTGAATATATCAAGTGTGGTTATCTAAATTAGTACTCAACATCACTAATACTAAACAATATTATTCTAATTTTAGGAGGAAAAAGAGGAAAGTCCCACTTTAAATCTTTAGCCTCTATTTCACAAATTTTTTTTTTACATACTATTTTCAACTACATATTCACAAAATAAAATATTCTGCACGTATTTAAAATTTTCTTCCTATTTTTTAACCACATATATTTTTTAAAAATCACTATTTAAAATATTATTATTTTTTTAAATAATGACTATCAAACTGGCTCAATCAAGAATTGAAGTCATTTACGATGACCGACGAAAGCTATTTTGATTTTTTCCTTGATTTTTCTACTTGCCCATCAATATTTTATTAATTTATAATCGCCACAGTAATAAGCCTTTATTTGTCTATTATTTTTTTCTCAAACTCATTTTTAATCATATATTTACACAATAAAATATTTTATATTTAAATCCAAACATTTATAATGAAGATTATTGATAGTCACCCTATGTGATATATACATGTCAGTTTGTTACTTGATGTATTAATGTGATTTTTTTATTCCTTTATGTATCAAATACCTAACTGTCATATGTATGCCACGTAGTACTACTATAGGTAGACTCCACTATAAATAACATTATCCGAACTAAATGTTTTCTACTTTTAATCAAACATTCTCCAAAAAATCATTATTTCAAAACTCATTTTCTCAAAATAATAATAAATAATAATAATAATAATAATAATAACAATACTCATTGAAGTCCATGTTTGTCTCCAATTCTTTTAAACTTTTTTTTCTACATACTCATTTTCGATCAAATATTTACACAATAAAATATTTTTCAGTTAACACAAAACTTTTTCATACTTTTTTTTTTATTTTTAATCGTACATTCTAAAAAAATCATTATTCATAACACTAAATTTCAAAAAAAAAAAAAAAAGGCTACCAAACATGGGCAAAATTAGGGTTGGGCGTTGATTGTGTTGGATTGGTTTTGAGTTCAACCCAACATGTTCGGTTTGACAATAATTCAAACTGAAATCAACCATTTACGGTTAAAATCCAATCCAATCCAAATTGACAAAATTTTGGTTGGTTTGGACTTGAGTCCATTTCAAGTTGGACAATTTTTTAATGGGCCCAATGGTTGGGACATTTTTTGTTGGATTTAAACAATTTTTTAAAGAGGAAATTACACAAATCCAGATATTTCAAAATTACATTTCAAAAATCAGATTTGATAATTTTTTTTTTCAAAAATCAGGTATCAATTTAAACTTTTTAACATCTTAAAATTAAATTAACTTCATCCGCCCAAACCCTAATTAGTTTTCTCTCTCTCTCTCTCTCTCTTCTTTACCCAATTTTCACATCTTCTTCTTTCTACATCTCTCTCTTCTTTCTTTTCTTTTCTCTCCCTTCTCTCTCTTCGAACGTCGGCGATCGACGAAGGAGTTACGTCGGTCGGCTACGCTGCGGCATCGAAGGCGGCTGCTGCTGCTGTTAATGGTAGCGTCGCGAAGCTGCAATCAGCGTCAACTGATGTTGATGACTCCTTACGACAATTGCTTCGGCTATTCATCAAGGCGTAGAGGCGGTGACTTTTCACATGTGATTTATCATGACACGCAAAGCAGAAGCAGCGTTGTGCTGCTTCGCTTCGCTGACAGTTGTTATAGTAAGGTTTGGGCAGTGTTTTGTGTGGTGGTGGTGGTGGTGTTTTATATGGTGGCGATTTTGTGGTAGTGGGTGGTGAATCAGTGGGGGTTTGTTTGAGATGGAAATTTCGGTCATTGGTTATCGTGAGGTAGTGGGTTTTCTGGCAGCGTTGGTGTTGTTGTTGGCACAATGGTGGTGGTTCTGGCTATGCCGATAGTGTACTAGAGATTTGGGTTATGTTTTTGTGTGGTAGTGGTGGTGGTATTTTCTGTGGTGGCGATTTTGTGGCTGTGGTGGTGTGTAGTGGGTGGTGTGATGTGTTTATTTTGGCTATGGTGGTAGTAGCAACTGGTGGTATGTATGGTGGTATTGTTAATGCAGTGCAGTGTGGCGATGGTGGTATTGCAAAAATGGTGGCGGCGGTAGGGTGGTACTGGTAGTGGTGATGGAAGTGGTGGTTGTGATATTTTTGTTCGCAGTAGTGTTGTTGTAGGGGGTTTGTTTGACCTGTGGCCAAGTATTTGTGATGGATCGAGATCGGGGGTGGGGTATTTGGTACATGTGACTAACTATTTGGTTTACCGTGGCTAACTATCAAAATGTGACCTTAAAATTTGATAATTTGTGACTAAAAAATAATTTCTGACTAACAAATTTGAAAATGTGTGACCGATAGATAAATTGTAACATATAATTTCTTTGATCTGTGATCAATGAAATAAATTGTAAAGTATAAAAATTTTTATTTGTGACCTCGAAATAATCTGTGACAAATTAATTTGATAATATGTGACAAGGAAATAAATTGTGACTCGTAAGTATACATCTGTGACCATAAATTGTATAATTTTGATTTTAATATATTTAATTAATTAACTAAATACCTGATTTTTGCATTTTTAAAACTTAATACCTGATTTTTACAATTGTAAAAGTTAATGCCTGATTTGTGAACTCTTCTATTTTTTTAAAGTTTAATACTATTTCAATTTGAACGAATTTCAGTTACATTAAAAAGAATGATTTGAAATGCCTTAAGTTTGATTTGAAATACCTTAAGTTGATAGAAGTTAGATCAATGGTTCATGTGGTTAAGTTCTATTTCAATAGAACAATATAAATTAAAAATATTGTAAACTTGTTAAATAGATTATATCATGATGAAATTAAATGTATATTAAATCAATCTAAGGGTGTGTTTGAGCCACATTATTTTGGAAGAATGAATTTTGAAATAGTAGATCGATAGAGAATGCGTGGTTGAAAAAAATAAAAATTATTGATGTGATGAAAAATATTATTTTATTGAAGAATATGTGGTTGAAAATTAGTAGAATAATGAAAATTTTAATGTGGCTCAAACATGAGCTAAATACATATTGAAAACTTGCATATTATACTTATTGAATAAAATGAATTCAACTTAGATACTAAAAATATTAAATCATCCAAACTCAATACAAAATCTCCTCATTTAATCTAAGTGTTTAGTCAAAAATCAGGTCAAAAAATTGAGTCAAGAAGTCGAGGCACGAGCATGAATGAGAGTCAGAAGAGACATGAGGCACATGAAAATTTTGATAATTAGGTTTTAGATTTTTTGTTTTAATTATTAATTTTTTAAAAAATATTTTTTAATTTATTGGATTG
>CAIGRB010135946.1:97539-120121 GCA_903798255.1 Fraxinus quadrangulata
AATTGATTTTCAGAACTCTCAAATGTACTCCAGAAAAATATGAAAAAATTGAGTATAATATTTTTTCTTCAATAGAAAGATACAATTCGTTTTTGTGTATTTTTCCTAATGTCCAAATGAGGGTTTGTATAGGTAGAGAAAAGATGAAACTGCTTCCACCATGATCCAACATTATTTGTAATGGTAATGCGTTGTTAATATTGGGCAGTTAAAAACAGTCATATTTTACTGGTAGTTGACCCATTAAACAATTATGAAAATGATTAAAAAAAATAATTATTTTATTTGGATCAAGAAAGCTCAAGGTCCCAATGCCCAATCAAATACCTTTTAATATAATGCGTGAGGTGCGACTCGAACCCTCCGACTTCCCATACAAATTTCACATTTTCACCAATTGAACACTTCATCTAAATTAATTATTTTTTTCACATATTATATTTATGTTATAAATATCTAACACTTGGTAGTTTAGATATTCAAGTCATTTTTCCACATTCGATGGCCTTTGCTAGACAAAGTCTAACATCATCTAAAATTTGGGTTTTTCAAGGCTGAAATCACCAGCCAAAATAAAAAAAGAAAAAAATGCACTTGGATATTTTTGACCGTTAAGAGTTCTAGAACGTGGACAAAACATGTAGCATTTGTAAATTAAGCCAAAGAAATCAGCTCTAAGCCAGAGCATATTCCTGTCTGTAATGTTGACAGAGTTGTACATTAAAATAGACAATTTTTTACTTCTTTTTATTCCTTAAATGTAATCCGCTCAACTAAAAAAGCCGTCATTGTGTTACCTAAACTTAATTTGAGTCGATTAAAAAATTGTAACTAGTTTAAGCAATTAAGGGATCCAAGTACAATAATTCAATATGAAAGTGAAATGCAGTGTGGGGGCTGCTTGTTGGAAGCAAAACATCTTTGTCAACTCAGACCTTTTCCACTACATCAAAGCCTTTGTTTCAACAATGCCTTAAAAGTCTCTAAAATCCCTAATTTCCCCAACAGAGGAAGCACATATCTGAGAGAAGATGTCATAATGGTATCGTCTAAATCGCCCATGGAAATGAGCTTTTAGCCATAGCTTTCTTTATCGTCTTTCCCAAATTCTGAGAAAATACTCATAGGCAAGAAGCATGTCTGTGGTGAGATGGAACCAGAACGAGCTCGGTTCGACTGGAGAAAAAGAGTTGAAGGGTAGCCCTCTTCCTCCCACCACCCTTGCTGCCATTGAATCCTTAGCAATACCTCTTGTGAGTTTACTTTTTCTCTTCTAGCAAAATTATACATCGTTTACGGGTTCTGTACTTTCTAGTTTTGTACAGTACTACAATGTACGATTATGCTCATAGATGGTGGCATTTTGTTCTTAAACAGGTGCAGGAAATTGTGTTCTTAGCAGATTTTCGATGCTCCGGGTGTCAACAGAGAGTGGCTGAGATCATGTCTAAAATGAATGGTAAGCTTCTTCTCCTAGACTTGAATTCTATTTCTACTCCAATTTGATTTTGTGGTCATAGGAGATGCCTTCGTCACCCATTCTATCCCAACAGTGAAGGTGGTGAAACATTCTGGGCTTTCGTGTGGGGTGGGGTGGAGTGGTCCATACAGTTCACGCTGAGATAGAGAATGCTACATTTTATTTGCTGACAATCTTGAAATTCTGGGATTTAGTGGATTAAAGTCATTAAACCCATTAGATTCCTCATTCCTTTTTGAAATAGTTTTTAGGGTTCTGGAAAGCACTTTAGCTAGACTTTTTGCATTAATTTTTTGGGGTAGGGATTAAAGTTGCAGAAGTGTGGACTCGGAGTAGCAGTTAATTACATGGGCTTCTTTTATTTTCTTTTAAAAAATCTATTGGCTGTAATAGCTCGACCCGAACTGGCACGGGACGGTCAAGTATTCTTAGTCATAAGAGCAAAACTAATCTCGTGAAAAAACTAGTCTCGTGGTGGTCAATAGGATTTAGACAAGGTGATAGAGAAAATGAACGTTACATTAAACAAGATTAAAGAAGAGAGATATGTATCGAAATGTGTGCCAATTGTTCTTTTCAATTTCGTAAAGTTCAATGTGCCAAACCAACCAACCACGTTTTCATCTTGTAGTATTGTAAATTCCTCGTAAAATTTGTCAATGTCTTGTTCAGAATTATGAAGTCCAATGTTACTAACAAATTTGAGAATTTTAGACCTGGTTTATTTTTTCTATTTTTTTGTTTTCCAAGAAACCCAACGACCATTGATAATAGGTAGGTTAGGTACTCCAGAAGTGGTTCTGGTAGTTTAGCACCTTAGGTCAGAGAACAAAACATTCGATTGTCCCTTATGAAAATATTTAGTGTGTCTCTTGTAGTTTATGACTAACATATTAGAGATTTTGTTTGTTCTAATTCCATACATTTTGGTACCTTAGTTTGGTGTAACCTTTTCAGAAACTGGGCAAAATAAAACTATTCTCGATATGAATAATTGTTCTTTTCGATTTCGTAAAGTTCAATAAACGTACGTTTTCATCTTGTAGTATTATAAATTCCTCCTAAAATTTGTCAATGTCTTGTTCAGAATTATGAAGTCCAATGTTACTAACAAATTTGAGAATTTGATGGCTGGTTTATTTTTTCTATATTTTTTTTCCAATAATCCCAACTACCATTGTTAATAGGTAGGTTAGGTACTCCAGAAGTGGTTCTGGTAGTTTAGGACCTTAGGTCAAAGAGACCAAAACATTCGATATATGAAAATATTTACTCTGTCTCTTGTAGTTTATGACTAACATATTAGAGATTTTGTTTGTTCTAATTCCATACATTTTGGTACCTTAGTTTGGTGTAACCTTTTCAAAAACTGGGCAAAATAAAACTATCTCGATATAAATAATTAGTTCCATGAAAAATAGAAAATAGAGTATGATAGTGTTCCGAACACATTCTTAAAAACATAAAAATTATGAAAAATAAACAAGCAAAACATACTCATCGGACGTGAAGTGTAGACTGTTGCACAGTTAAGGTTTCAGCCTTTTCACTAGATTATTATCTTTTCTCATATTTCAGGAGAAACTCAATCCGTGATGGTTAGTATATTGGAGAAGAAGGTTACACTGACATGTACATATGAAGCTGCTAACAAATTGCCTCGAGGAAGACAACTTTCCTCCATACATCGAACTTCATTACGTAAAGTTTGTCTCATAATGCGCCCGTTCCTCTCTTCTTGCACTTGAACATATTGTAACTCAAAAGTTCCATACAATAAAACAATCCTTACACGAATATATGTACATGCCAAACTATTCGTAGCTGTTAATAATTATCCTCACATTCGAGCAGTGTATCATCTCATCAAATTAACATTACTCAGAAGAAAGACTTGTGATATGAAATGTGCAGTGGTGATTTTTATTTTTCTATTTCTTAATTTGTGAAATATTGGACGTAACTTTCCCCGTAAAATGTGTCTTTCGTGCGAGTTTTAATGGAGTTGCTAATTCTCTTTTGTTGGAATTATATCTGCATGTACAGGTCTTTATCCAATTTCTAACGAGAATGGTCCCTTGATAGAAATCTTTTGTTGTGCTCATATCTAAACTTGGGTGACATGTGGAAACTATTTTCGACGATGTTAAAGGATAGAATTCCATATCGAATAAAAATGTTAACATAAATCAACTTATAAAAGATTAAGTTACTTTTCTTAATAAGATTGACTTTTTAATATGGAAGTCCAAATTTTAGTTTGATATTAGAGCACATTAAGTTCTAACGAGCAATTCAATGCGGTTAAAATTCCAAAAGTTAACATATGAATTTCAAGATTTGTCTGCTCAAACGAGCTACTATCTTGCGGTATGTTAAGAGATAGAATTTCAGATCGAATAAAAATGTAAACATACACCAACTTAAAAAAGATTGAGTTATTCATCTTAATAAGATTGACCTTATAAGATGGAACTCCAAATCAAGATCCTCGTGTAAAACATAAACCAACTTATAAAAGATTGAGTTATTCATCTTAATAAGATTGACCTTTTAAGATGGAACTCCAAATCAAGATCCTCGTGTCATTGAATTATGTGAACTACTCAAGCCTTGGTATTGCTCAGGTTCAACTTGTCATCGTTAATTATTATTTTCGGTTATTCTTGGTCTACTCCTTGCTTGGGTAATTTCTGCCTTTTGAAACTCAAGACCCTTTGGCCTTACAGCTGATTATCTAATTCTTTTGCCTCGGATAACTTTGCATCTTATGCCCAACACATAGAGAGGTTCTTCAAACTCAATTCAAGAACAAATTCTTTAACTTTCCTATAATCATAGTTATGAGATCCAATTGTATCGTTGATCCGGACAAATCATCGTGTCATTGAATCCTTGGTTCAACCGAAGAGCCATTGTTGCACAAAATAGAATATATATTTAGATATTAAATGCCATTTATATATGTTTCTACTTTCTATTACTATTTTAACACTTAAATGATCTAAAATTTGATTCTGAAATGTATAAAATTTATAAAACTTCCATAAGTAATTAGAATTGTTGATACAAATTACTTGTTTTCAATTTTTATATCATGTAGGTAACTTATATATATACACACACGGACCGGGACAGCTGACCGGTTCTGGGCCAGCCTCAAAACCATCTAGTTTTATCTGGCTTTGACCGGTTATGGCGGGCATTGACCGGTTTGCATGCTGTTGGTTCAATTGTCCAACCCGGCCTAGCCTAACCTCTTGTTCGACAGTTTTCGGGCCTATTTTAGTATTTTTGCAAGGGCAAAGGGGACTGGATTGTTTAAGCATTGGGATGTATAATTAATATCTAAAAGGACTCATAGTCAACTAATAAATCTTGATAACTTGGCCTTGTTTTATTCCAAATTTGAGCGGTGAAGATAGGTTGAGTTTACCATCAATGTCGGGGATACATATCTAGGGCTTCCTACAGTGGTGGAGAGAAATAAGCAGACTTTCGCTGCCATCAAGGATAGTGTATGTAAAAGAGTGCTGGGTTGGCAGTTAAACCTATTTTTAGTGTGGGATAGAGGTTAATGAGTACTTAATGAACATCTTCAAAGTGCCATGATTTTGGATTAATACTAATTTGTTTTTGGTGGAGTGTTACGGTAAGGTATCAAAAAACTTTATGGATAAAATGGGACAAGGTATGTCTCTCTCTAAGAGGCTGGGGGACTTGGATTTCGAGATTTGCGCATGTTTAATCAAGTTTATTTTGCCAAGCAAGATTGGTGACTGTTACAGAAGCCATCCTCCTTGGCAGCGAAGGTGTTGAGGGAAAATATTAGAGCAATTCTCCAAGTACAGGGACTATTTCCACAGGGGCCTATAGTAGCACATGCCCCACCTGTGTTAAAAAATTGAAAAAAATACCGCTCTCCTCCCCCCATGTGTCACGGATTTCCTTTTGACAAGTGAGAAGGTTTTATGAAATGGTATTTTGCGTGGTGTGTAATTGCTGTGACTGGGTCTTCATTGAAGGGTTGACACTAGAGAAACATCAATTAACTCATAGATCGTCGTTACCTTATCTAATTGATTAGATGATCCAAGTAGTTCAGGGAGATCGGGGAAGTGTGCTAATGCGAATTCACGTAGCAATTGTAGTTATGGAACCCACAACAAATTAGAACAAACTCAAAAAGTCAATAATCAACGTTTGAAAAACTCGATCCAATAAATTATTGAACCAAGACAATCGCTAATAATATCTTGACCTCGTAATTACAAAATTTATGAACCTTATTTAAATTGTGGAACGTCACAAGAATTTAATTATTGATAAGTTCAAAATTAATTCAATGAAGAATAAGAAGATATCAATATGTCTCGCAATAATATCTTAATAATTGTATGTTTTGCAATGAATGAAATGAATATAGAACCCATGAAACCTACTTAAAACATAATTAAGTCTCAAAAATAACAAATATATCACAAAATACAGTTTTAACTAAAATAGAAGATTACGCAAAATTTGAAAATTTCGCCTCCAGAATTGCACTATGCAACTGCATAGTTTTCCTTCATGCAATCGTATAGGCCAATTGTTAGCCTTCAATTTTGGTTCAATATAGAGGCATGCGGTCGCATGTCTAAGGTCATATAGTTACTTTTTCCAGCTTTCTCGTTCGCTGTTTGGACCAAGTTGATCCATCTTTTTTTTTTCTTCCAAGCCCAACATGAAACTTATTCTTTTGTTTGTTGTGATCGATGTTTCGTCCACCGTAACTTGAGCAAGTAGTTACATTGCTTATTTGACCCGTTTCGCTTGCGACCTAATCATAGGCTTTTCCTCAACGATCAATGGATTCTTGCTCGGACTTGTCTTCGTATCATGGATCACATCATCCCCTCTCTCTTCAAAAGGATTCGACCTCGAATTTGTACCTGCATCAAAGAGAGAAAGATAAAAAACAACAAGAATACAAATGATCATAAACTTAACTTGAGGATCCAAATTGCAGCCATTGGTTTCAATCTTTTCAATGACGTGGAATGATCAATCTCCTCTAAGATGTAATCTTGATATTTTTGTATTTGAACAAGCCATTTTTGCTTAAGCACCCAAACCTTAATCATTTGGTTCGAATACTTTATGCATTTTCCTTTTGCTACCTTGATATGCATATAATTCCATCCCCTACTTTCGACCTAAGCTACCACTTACAATAATAGTTAAATGAATTAAACCAAACAAAGTTAACGGATCTAAACCATAAACCATATCAAATCGTGTAGTACAAGTAGCTGATGAAACTAAATTGGTTCCCAACATATTCCATAAATTTGAACCAAAATAGTTAAGGACTTTAAGATTAAAATATAGATTCTCATGCCTCAAATCACCAATAATACATCCCAAAATGAATATCATGCTCAATTAATTTCTTGCAACATACAAGAGTATCATTAACTAGTAATTGATGGCCTATGAATGCATATGACAAATGACTTATTACTTTAATAGAAATATTAGATGCCTTAATATATGTAAAAGTACATGTTCAATGTGAAAAATTACTACGTGCTAGATCATCATCTAACCTATATATGAGGTATTGATTATTTATCATGATATAGTTGAATGCTTTTCCTTCAATGCTTATCAAATACTCTACTTGCATCGAATTAATTAGATACTTAATGGGTGGTATCCCACTAAATAAGTCTTTGTGAAACGAGTCTTTGAGTTCCTGCAATAAAAAATATCCAAACTAGGGACGGGTTTATTAGTTCTCACTAAAATCCTCTATCTCACATTTTTTTTCATAGAGACTCACTTTTGATTCTTCTGTCCTCTCAATGAACTATCTTTCTTTTCTCTTGTGGCTCTACTTTTTCTTTTTTCACAATTAGTCACCTCACTATTTTCTCTTTTGCTCTCTTGTAGTGAAAGATCAATCTCATTCCCTTTTTCTCTCAATCTTTTTTTTTTTCACTTTTCAATTTGATTTGATCTTCATACACTTGTTGTGGTGTCAATGACACAAGAGTAATATATTTCCCATCATTAGTAAAGCTTACCTATTTTTGTACCAATCCTGAATCACATTCCTATCATATTATCAGTGCCCCCCAACAAAATATGCCCAACATGCATAGGAAATACATCACACATCACTTCATCATGATACCTCTCAATTGAGAAACTCACCAACACTGGCATATTCACCTTAATCTCTCCACATTCATTCAACCATTGCAATTTGTAAAACCTAAAATGTTTTAGCATAGTTAATCCCAGTTTTCAACAAGCGTAGTGCTAGCCACAATGGTACAACTTCCCCATAAATAAATATACTACATATCTTATTGCTGATGTGGCAACTCGTATGAAATATGTTCTCCCTTTGTTGCTCCAAGTCATCCACTTTCATTTAACCACTAAGAGCTCGTCGTGTAACCAACAACTCTCCTACTATATACTCCACTTTCTCATCATCGATATCATCTTCCAGTTCCGGCATGTCATCATATTCATCCTCACTATCACTCCCCACTTCTCCATTATCGTGCAAGATCATCGCCCCTTTTGTTTGGACATTTAGAAGCAATGTGTTTCGATCTCAAGCACTTGAAGCATTTAATATCTCGATTCCTAGATGATTGAGAATCCGATTTGGGTATAGCTTTACTAGCAACCTCCTCCCTTCCCTTCGGTAGCTCAGTATTACTTTTTGAAACAGTCACATTATCTTTGTTGTTATCCCACTTCGATTTTCAAGAAGAGTTAGAATCGGAAGAACCCAATGAATGTCTAGCTGTTCCCTTCCTCTTCAATTGTCTTTCCACCTTCATAGTTATGTGTAGCATGTCTTCTAACTCCATATAATGTTGCAAGTCTATCACATTAGCTATCTCCCTATTCAAACCATTAAAAAACAGGGCAATGGTGGCCTCCCTATCCTCCTCCACATTCGTTCTAATCATAGTAATCTCCATCCCCTTAAGATAATCCTCTACACTCCGATAATCTTGGTAGAGATTTTGCAATTTTTAATGAAACTTCCTATAATAATGATTAGGCATGATCATCTTTCTTATGATAGTCTTCAATTCTTCCCATGTATTAATAGGTCTCTCATGGCTTCTCCTCCTAGATATTAGATATTACTACTTGATCACACCAAATGACAGCATAATCGATAAATTCAAGTACTGCAATCTTTACATTCTTTTCTTCCAAGTAGTTGTAGCAATCAAATATTAATTCTACTTTCTTTTTCCACTCCAAGTATGCCTCCAGATAACTTATTCCTTTGAATGAAGGAATTGTCATTTTGATATTATTCATACTTCTATAAACACCATCTTCAACAAAATCTCTACCCCTCCTTTTATGCTTAATTCTTCTATCCCTCATTCTTCCTAATTCGACATTCACAAATATATCCTTATTAATGTCACTATCCGCTTCACATTCAATAGCAAAATCTGCTCTAAGATCCTGCCTACCATGCCTCATTGTGTTAGAAATTTCTCTAAGTTGTTCTCTACACAAATTAGCAAGCAATATGTCTTGCCTCTCTATCCACGCTTCTTGCCTATCCATTCTATCTCCCATATCACCAAATAACATTTCAAATCGTCGTTTCATCTCGTCCGTCATGATGACTTGATTATTCTTCTTGCTTGAAGTAGAATCGTCCCTGTCAGACAACCTAAATCTAGAATAATATATTGTCTCACGTTTGTACACTCGTTTATCCCTCAATTTGGCTTTTCCCATCCGTTAGTCTCATCATTCTTCCTTTTTTTCACTTAATATTTTCTTGCAAGTATTTAAAAAAATTAATTCAATCTCAATCAAAATTTAACCACTGTGGAGTCCAAACAAAGAATTAAATACGAAAAGTGATTCAGAATGATTCAAGAATGTAGGAATTTGAATTTTGAATGAAATGCTAAGGATAAATTCAAGAAAGTATTTCTTGAATTCGAATTAGACACTTTTGAATTTGAAATTTTTTTACTAAAAAAAAGGAAATTGTATGTTGCTAGTAGATTTTCGATTTTTTCTTTGACTAAATACCAATAAAAGAAAGAAAAGTAATTTGGATGCTAAATTAGCATACAAACAAAATTTGGATTTTTTATGAATTGGAGACGTAAAAATTTGAAGAACACGAAGAATACGGAGAATTAAAAAAAAAGACTCAAATAAAAGAGAAAAAAAGATATAATTTTGATTTTTGGAGCCTTGCTTTGATACCAATTGATACAAACTCACGTAGCAATAGTAGCTACGGAGCTAACAACAAATTAGAACAAGCCCAAAAAGTCAATAATCAATGTTTGAAAAGTTCGATCCAATAAATTATTGAACAAAGACAATCATTAATAATATTTTGACTCTGTGATTATAAAACTTATGAACTTTACTTAAATTGTGGAACGTCACAAAAATTTAATTCTTGATAAATTCAAAACTAATTCAACGAAGATCGAGAAGAAAGCAATATACATCGCAATAATATCTCAAGAATTGTGTGTTTTTACAATGAATGTAATGAATATGAATAGAAGATTATGTGAAATTTGAAAAATTCGCGTCCAGAATTGCACTATGCAGCCGCATAGGCTTCTTTTATGCTGTGGTAGGCCAATTGTTAGCCTTCAATTTTGGTTCGATATAGAGGCATGCGGTCGCATACCTCGCATAATTACTTTTTCTCGTCCGTTGCTTAGACCAAGTTGATCTACATTGTTTCTTCTTCCCAACCTAATATGAAACTTGTTCATTTGTTTGTTGTGATCAATGTTTCGTCAACTGTAGTTTGAGTACTTAGTCTCGTTGCTTATTTAACTCGCTTAACTCGCGACCTAGTTATAGACATTTCCTCAACGATCAATGGATCAATGTCCGAACTTGCCCTCGTATCATGGATTACATCATGTGCGGGGGTGGATGGCTCTATGGAAATTAAACCCCCTGTAAAAACTTAAAATCTTCTCATGGCGAGCTTCTTACAACATATTGCCAACAACTGATAGTTTTTGTTACAGAAAAAGATTAATACATCAAGCCTATGTGCATAGTGTGGAAGATTTGAAACAAACATGCATGCTTTTTCACTTGCCGATTTTATTCTATTACGTGGAAAGAGGCACACTTATGGGAACTGGTGTTGTTATATGTTGGAGAGGGGTTGAAGGACCACGCATGCATGTGTCAAACTATGTTTTCCATTTTTTTTTTGTCCTAAGTAGAAGAAATTAGACCGTTGCTCTTTCAAAAAGTCGCTTCTTTATTCATTTGACGTGACAAAAAAATGACATTTTACTTTACAATTTATTCTTTTCATTTCACCTTACCTATTCTATCCTTTATTTTTAAAAAATGCTCACGGTACTTGCCAAAAATGATAGTATAAATGAAAATCACAAAGACGACAAAATACAGAAATTTACTCCATTGCAGAAATAGTGGGTCACATGATTTGATAGAAAAATGAATTTTGCTCCTAACAATGGTGCTTAGACAAGGGCTACGCGTACAAAAATTCTGCACATGTAGCAGAGTTTCCACATCTGCGATATGACTATACCTAGCATCATTGTAATATTTTATAATGATTCCATTCGCAATTACCTATTTCTTCATATTTATGGTCTAGAATGCAATTTAACAAAATATTGGGCCGTATAAAGAAATTCTCCCATCTATAACACTTCTCCGTAACCTCACAATCATAAACATTCTTTATCGTGATAATTCATCAGCAAAGGATCTACCGAAAACTTTACGAAAAAATCCAAAATAAATTTGTCTGCTGAACCCTAACCCTAATTCTTACATCTTGTAATTACAATCTCAATACCAATGGCCAGCGACTCAAGTGAACCCACGCGTCGCAATAACCGTCGCTCAGTTTCACCCGAAGACTCAGAGGAGCCTTCTAAACGCCGAAAACACCACCGCCACCATCGGCATCACCGCCACCATCACCACCGACACCGAAGCAAGAAAGAGACTGAGATAACGTCGAAGAAAGTAGACGAGGAACTGGAAGGAGGAGGAATTAGTGAAATTCAGGTCGAAGAAAGAAAATTGGAACGTGATGTTATGAAAAATGGAGATGAGGGTGCGGTTGGAGAAGTGCTGGTGTCGACTGGGACGGGATTTATAGGGGTGGATTATGACATGGAGGAAGGGGAGATTGTGGAGGACGAGGGTTTAATTGATAATGGTGATAGAGAATTTGGGGAGCAAAAGAAGTTGGATTCTGATGTGGAGTCGGGGGAAATTGAGACTGAACGTAACGACAATACTAAGACGGTGGGTTCGGTTTTTGCTCCATCTTTCCCATATTCTTCTCTTACTATTAAATTCTTGATGTAGAATTTGTTTCTGCATCATTGGGGTTTTAAATTGTTTGCAATGGCAGTTTGATGACCCAGAAGTTTAGTCGCAAGATGTTTGTCTTCGATTTTTATTTAGACACTCACACTTTTAGATAAATCACACACACATAAAGATTTGTTCTACATGTTGTCAACTGCAAGTCTTTCAAATTTTGCTAAACTAGCGAAAATCTTGTGAAACTTTAGGTTGGACATGCATATTGAACTCATGTGCTTGTATGTTAGATCTGATGCTGAATCAATATAGAAAAACTGACACATGAAAAAATCACTTTGTTGTTGACCGAGGATATGAATCTAATCAATTTTTTTGTAGAACCAACTTCTGGAGGAAATAATTACTTGTAGATATTGAAAAATGGAGCTTGATGTTGTTAGACAAGAAAATATCTTTGATTTGGAATCAAGATAATTATTTTGTTGAAGTGCCTGAAGAATAAATTTTGGGTGTTCAATATGCTAAAGTTACCATTATTTATTTGAAAAACTATGATTTGCAGACATTTTCTTTTCTCTGTGATTTTGGATTCTGGGCAACCAAGTAGGGCACCATGTGGTCTTGTGAATTGCTTGATTTTTTTTGTTTTGATGATGTTTTTAGTGATGGCACGGCTCGGCCCGTATAAGCATGAGCTCGGCTCGTTACTCGGCATGGCCCACGAGCTCGTGGTTCACTAGCCTCGCTCGGCTCGTGAGCTCGCCTCATTTAAAAGAAAAAAAAAAAAATTTGACAAAAACGAGCCGAGCCTGCGAGCCGGCCTGCTTGGCTCGTGCTCGGGCTCGTCTTTTTGACGAGCTGAGCGGCCAATTGCCACCTCTAGATGTTTTAGTGACAACTTTAACACTGTAAGGTCATGGCCTTTCTTACCAGTACCATATTTGCACTACACACACAATTATTTATATTTTGCTTGGAGCTTTGCAATTCCAGATGACTGAATTGATGGTTTTCAACTGATTTGTAAGAGTTGGTTACATGTTTATAATTTGCAGGACATTAATGAAGTGAATATGAACATAGTCGGTAAGAATTTAAAAAAATTGAGAGAGGACAATTTAGATTCCAAAAGAGGTGATGAGATGGATTGGGAGAGAACACGCAGTGCTGAGGGTCTTTCAAATGGGAATCATGTACACAAACGTCACATTGATAGCATTAGGCATTGCAAGATAGATGCCTCTTCTGTTGAAGGCAGAGAGAAGAGGCTAAGTGACCACGATTATGAAACTTGGGGTATTTTTCGAGGTAAAGCTCTATCGTCTGAGAAAACGCACGGTGTTGTTGCTCACTCCCCCTCTCGTGGCAAATATGGGAAAGAGAGTTCTGGCAGGAATGCATCCAAGTCACCTGATTGGTCTAGGGGAAGGTCGCGGTCCCGAAGCATTTTTCGAGAGGCTTCTCTTGTTGGTACGCCACATAAGCAGGATGATTCATATTATATGGAGAGAAAGCATAGGACTGATTCAGATGATGAAAGGCTTATTGCACACAACAGAGACTACAGACATAGTAGCAGAGATGTTGTAAGGGATACAGAAAGAGAGCGGAGTTGTAGCAGATACTCAGATCAAATGGAAAGGCATCTCAGCAGGGAAACATATGATCTACATAGGGAGGACAGCAGGGAAAGAGGCAGGGATAGAACTAGAGAAAAAGATGGGGATGGGGAAAGGGAAAGGAAAAGGGAGAGGGAAAAGGAAAGAGAAATGGCCAGACATCGAGATAGAGATAGGGCGAGGGAGAGAGACAAGGGAAGAGAGAGGGACAAGGAGAGAGAAAGGGAAAGGGAGAGGGAAAGGCAGAGGGGAAGGGAAAGGGACAGATTAAGAGAGGAGATGGACAGGGACAGGGACAGGGCTAGAGATGGGGTTAGAGAGAGCAGGGAAGTTAGAGGAAGAGACAGGGACAGGGACAAGGACAGGGATAGAGAGAATGAGATTGATAGGATAAGCAGGCGCCATAGATACAATTCTGTTGATGATGGTTATGGAGACCGAGATAGGTATAATGATTCTAGGCATGGAAAAAATTCTGAAAATGACCACAGAGACAGATCAAGGAAAACGGCTTCAGAAAATGTCAGCTCTAAAAGTAATCTTGCTGAAAGGAATACTGAGAATATTAGAAGGTATCTCTCTTTCTTAGACAAATTAGTCAAAATTCAGTATTCTTTTATTTGTTGGTTCATTTTTTTTTCTTTTTGGTTTCAGAGAAGAAGAAGAACAAGAGGACTATCAAGAAAGGATTGCAATGCAACTGGAAGAACAGGAAGAAGATCTTCAGAGAATTAGGGAGGAAAGCAGAAGGCGTAAACAAGCTATACTTGAAAAGTACAAAAATAAACAGTCACCACAGCCAATTGGAACTCAATCACAAGATATGGGTAATGTTTCGTGTTGTCTTTACAGTTATTAATCATATCTCAATGCCTGCCATTTCTTGCATCATAACTCAGGACAAGTTAGGTATTTTGAATGCCGACTATTTTGCTGGCTTGCAATGAATTGTGATTGTTCTTTTCTTTCGACTTGAATTTATTCATTGTTGTCCAGTGCTTTGCCTCTTTAAGAAAGTTATTGCTCATTCATGTTAAATTTGTTATTCTCTCATGGATAGACATTTTTATATGGGTACTTCTGTCTTCTTTTGTTATGCTTAAGCTGATGCTTACTTCTTGTTAATCAGTTAAGGTGCAAGCTGGTCAGTCTTCTGATCAAGTGGCAGCTCCTGATATGTTAGAAAATGTTGATGGTCAGGCAGAAGGTGCGGATATTTATGTTGCTGACCCATCATTTTCAGTTGGAAAATCCCCTTCCCAAAAAAGCCTTTCTGCTTTGGAGAGGTCTACTGGAGCTGGTGGACTAGGGGAGGGTACTCCAAAGGTGTGTCAACTTCTATTCCCCTTTTTACAGTCTATAAATTATATTCTCTTACTTTGTTAGCTAGGTAAACTCTCTATACTGTTTTTTTTTTTCTCTGAACATTCATGCCTGTATAGGATTTTATATTTGACTCTAGTTGTATCCACTATTGGTTTTACATAATTTCTGCCTTATCTATCTGCTGGTTTTCTTCGAGAATGATGACTGATTTTTTTCCATCAATCAATGCAGAGTGAGAGATCGAATGATATGTTTTGTGATGATATATTTGGAGAATCCCCTGCTGGTGCCCGCAAAACAGTGAGTCCCATGTTTACACATTTTGTATGTATGTTAAGGTTTCACATGTTTATTTCCATAACTACTAAGCTTCCTTGCTGCCCAACTGTAGTTTGTTGTGTCTTCTAGCTCTTGCTTCCTGTGAATCCTCTCATCCCGGTCTTCATATATTCAAGTTATGATTTCGTATTATTTTTTCTGTTTATAGTTGCAAAAACAAACGATTTTTGGAAGTTCACTCTTGGTTCATACAGTGTATTTCTGTCTAGGCATATCTAGTGTCTCCCCATTGTCGAAAATCTGGACTAATCCAAGTGCTAAAAACTCTGGAAATAATTTCTGTTTGTTTCATGACTTGATACAGTTAATCTCTAATTTCATGCCATTAAACAATTGTCCTTGTTGGTTATGTGAAAATTGTCTGCTTCAAGCTTTTTTCTGTGAATTGAATTTTCTGCAGGGTAAAGGTGAAGGTTTAACTGTTGAAAAAAGTGGGCTTCATGACAACTGGGATGATGCGGAAGGGTACTATGGTAAGTATCTGACACAAAAATCACTTAATTTTTAGAATTGCCTTTCTTCGTGCCAGATTAATGTTTGTTTTCTTTTATCTATTTTAAAATTTTGACCTAGTTTTTATGGTCCACTTAGTTCCCTTATTCTCTCGGTTTTCAAGTGTAGGCTACCGTTTTGGAGAAACACTTGATGGACGATATGAAATTATTGCTGCCCATGGGAAAGGCGTCTTCTCAACTGTAGTTCGTGCGAAGGATCTCAAGGCTAAACCTGGTGACCCTGAAGAAGTTGCAATAAAAATGATACGGAGTAATGAAACAATGTGGGTAATTCTAGGTTTCCCTGGTTTTTTGTGATGTTGGCTTTTGCCCATGAGCATCACAAAATCCTGTATACCTAATTTTGGTCTTTATTTCTTTGACATGTAGGTATAAGGCTGGCATGGAAGAATTGGTCATTCTAAAGAAGTTAGTTGGTGCAGACCCTGAAGACAAGCGCCATTGTGTCCGTTTTCTTTCTAACTTCAAGTATCGGAATCATTTATGTTTAGTTTTTGAATCTCTTCATATGAATTTAAGGGAAGTTCTCAAGAAATTTGGTCGTAATATTGGTCTGAATCTTACTGCTGTGAGGGCATATGCAAAGCAACTCTTCATTGCGCTGAAACATTTAAAAAATTGTGGCATTCTTCATTGTGATATTAAACCAGATAATATGCTGGTATGCAGTGAAATGCCTCTTTATTTTTTTCCTCATTATCCACTCTTCTCTTCTGGATTTGATTTATTTCCTCCATTGATTTTTAAGTTTAATGTGTTGCCTTTCTCTCCATAGGTGAATGAATCAAAAAATGTATTGAAGCTTTGTGACTTCGGTAATGCCATGTTTGCTGGTAAAAATGAAATCACTCCATACCTTGTGAGCCGTTTTTATCGTGCCCCTGAGATAAGTAAGAGTTTTATTCTGTTTCAGGCTGCCATTATTTCCTTTTTCTAAACCAGTGGCTTTATACAAGTCTTATGTAATGTTGATTGAATATTTTATTTTGCTCAATTTCATCAATTAAGTGAATTATTTACTTTACTTCTGCAGTTCTAGGTCTGCCTTATGACCATCCCATGGATATTTGGTCAGTTGGTTGCTGTTTGTTCGAGCTTTATGCCGGTAAAGTTCTGTTTCCTGGGGCTACCAACAATGACATGCTTCGCCTTCACATGGAATTGAAAGGTCCATTCCCAAAAAAGATGCTCCGGAAGGTTAGATTATGGTCTGATTTGCTCAGATAAATCTAGGAACTTCCCTCTTGCAAATATATCTCGTCTTTTCTGTCTTATAATTTGCTGGCGGGAGTTTTTAGTTTCTCCTTTTGTTTTAGGGAGCTTTCACGGACCAGCATTTCGACCAGGATTTAAATTTCCTTGCCGTAGAGGAAGACCCTGTCACAAAGAAGGTAGGCATGCGATCTTCCTGTTGGTAATTGGAATTCCAGTTGTTTCCCATAGTTGGTAGTTTCCAGCATTTTTATTCTCTCTCTGTTTTTGCAGGCAATAAGGAGACTGATTCTTAATTTCAAGCCAAAAGATGTTGGTACATTAATTTCAGGATCTCCTGGAGAGGATCCAAAAATGTTGTCTAATTTCAAAGATCTTCTGGAAAGAATTTTTGTGTTAGATCCAGACAAGAGGATAAATGTATCACAAGCCTTGAGCCATCCATTCATCACGGGCAAGTGAAAATTGATGCTGATTTTCTGACTGCAGAAATGCTGTTGCATTAGATACTTATACATTTTGATACGATCTCAATTTATACTCAATTATCTAATGATTGGGAATTTATCTGTCTTTATCTTCTCTGTGCTGGAGCAAGAGTTCAGGAGACAGTGCATGGTTGAAGTCGTCAGAGACGATGCTGGGAGAAACCTGTAACTGGCAGTCCTTTCAGTGGATTGTTTTCTGTTCTATTGTAAGATAACTAGCCAAAGGTGTTTTTCCCTTTTGTACTAATTCTTAATGGTGACCATTAAGAGAGCTTTTAAAATAATATCCTCATTTTTACTTCTATTTTTTCCATTTGTACGCTCTGGACCTCATTACTGTGTTTGTATTTGGGGCACCATATTCCTCTGGGAAGATATAATGGAACATTTGTAGTTACTTAAATCTTTGTATATAATTGTGTCAGTTACGGAATTTTGTCAAGATAGTTTGCAAGGCATTTTTCATTTCATTTCCTACCTTTTTATTATCTTTTTTTCTCAAGGACTTTGCTTTTATTAGCAGTATATCCTTGATTTTTTTTTTTTTGCTGGTGATCTTTGTTGTCATGTTTTACCTTTTTATTTTTACTTTTCGTATTCTGCTATAGATTTTTTGGGTCCTGGAGAATCTAATGTTATTTTTCATTCAGGATATCTACCTGTGCTATGAGGAAACCATTCAGTGGTTTATATGCTTAAAAGGCACTCTGGAGAAGGTACCTTGGTTTTGCTTGGTTGTGGTTATATGTGACACCCTTGAGAATATAGTGTCTTGACTGTTTTTAGGTCCTTTATCTGATTGGATTTCTATGACCAGCGTCCTATTTTGTGTCCTGGTGTTTCCTTAAGTAATCTATTCTTTTCTATAGTTACCATGACGAACACTTGCTGTTATTATCAAACTTTGTCTTAAACACGTGATATTATAATTTGCAATGAAGACGCCTTATATTTTCCCTTCTGTTTGCATCATTACGTCATATATTATCCAGAACGTGCAAAGAATACATGATTGAACATGCTCAAGTTTTCTATTATGACTTAAACCATTATTGTGATGTTTATATTTGAACAAACAGTAGTTGCATGATAAAGTTGCATGATAAAGTTGCACTGTGTCTGATCCATGTTTGGTTATTCTGGAGGATTGTTTGCTCTGGAGGTGTTCAGGTGCTGATTTGAAGTGAGAAATTGCTTCTGTGAGTGATCCAGTTTTTTCTTTAAATACCTTTATTTGTTAAGAAGAAATCATTCTTAAATAATATTTTAAAGTTTGATTATTTACATGCATTTTTTGTGCTTTTAGGGTTCACTCTTGCGCATCTGCAACTCCAGTAAGTAATCCCTATTTTCAGTTATTGTCCTGCATTAGTTATTTAGATGACAAAATGAGTTGATGACTTTAACTGCCTATGGTTCCAAATATTCATGGGCACTCCTCTAATTCCTTCCAGTGTATTTCCAAATTAGTAGTTGGAGGTTTTGTCAGCCTTTTGATTTGCATGCCATTCGCTTGGGGTTCCTGCAATAATCCTTTGACCTTGGTGCATTTCTGGCTGGGCTTAAAAAAACTACTAATATGTAAATAAGTTTTAAAATTATTTCTTTTTATTGGTGGTAGTTGAAAATTTGGAAGTTAGCGTGTGTTAAAGTAATCTCTACCTTATTGTCAAATTGAGTAACTTTTACTCATTAAGGATTTTTTTTTCCCGAACACGTTTAGATAAAATGTTAAGACGTAAATTTTTTTTGACTTTTAAACTTAACCTAACATGCTGTTAGTAATGCCATCCGATGTTTGATAAAAAATCAGCTGCACCATTCTTTTGACGTATGTAAAATCTGAATATCAAGTGTAAGAAAACTACTTATCTGATCAAGGTACTATTGCCCACGATCGTTTCCTCAGTGATGCAGTACAGATGATATCTGCGGTGGTCCAGTTCTGCTCTGGTGTTGTGAATACTTCTGTTAAAATCTACTTGGGCCATCCTAGAGGGCTTGTAATTCATCCAACTAATTGGTGTTATAACCACAGTAATAACAGTAAGGCAAATATGATTTTGTAATCTCGCAAGATTCCTCCCTCTGAGCACTTCCTGGGAATCCATCTGAATTTAATTTCGTGAAGGCAGATAAAGGTTTTATCCAGGCAACAACAATTGGTAATCTCTTCTTCGTATATTCTACCAATGAACTCCAGATCCCTTAGCCGCCTCCAGATTCCAGCTTTTAAAATTAAAGATTTAGCTCTGAGGTGTACCATGTTTTTCAGTAGCTGTGGCTTTCAATTTACTGTCACAGTATTTAGTGTCCTTCCTTTCCGTCCCAAATGAACCAATGTGTGAGCAAAAGAATGATGGCACGAATGCATGCAGGAACAGTTACCTGAGAAATGTCAGGCTTGTAAGCATACTCTTATTGAACCTGGGGCTGGGACATTGAATTTGAATAAATCAGTAATATGAGCCTCAACATGAGATAGCAGAGTGCTATGCATGAATAAATGGAATAATTTGAGCAGCTTTACAGAAATGCACTTCAAAGCCATCTGGACATTTCTCCTACATTGCAATTTCTCATCGGTCGAGATTCATCCATGTCATGGTTCGCAGCAAAAGAGAGAAATCTTTTTGACAGATACTTTTGTCCAAACAAACTTACAGGAATCTTTATGAAAATGTTTACCTGATCATATTCCAACCATCCATTACAGAACTTCTGTCATGGGAAGTATCATCCTGAATAGAAGACTCTTTGTTGTGGTAATTGGGATCTGTGTAATCTTCTTGACAAAATTTGGTCGGAAGAATTGTTCCAGCTTGTTAGCATCCTGAGACCCGTCATTGAAGTAATATCATACCTTTGTGATGTTCCTCTCTCCTTTTCCAGAAGTTTATTTAGTTCTCTTCTAGTTTCCAAGCAATATTTATCCTGCAGTCAATGTCTCTCTCAGGCATTTTCAGATTGTAGACCTGTTAGGGCTGGACATGGTTCGGTTCGGTTCTCTTCGGAACCAAACCGAACCAAAAATTTCGGGTATTTAATAAATGGAACCGTCGGTTCCAAATATAATTATGAAACCCTTTTTGGGTTCGGTTCAGTTCGGTTCAATACCATAATTAATTTTTTTAACATTTACAGCAATACTACATAAATACAACTAATGACATTTTTTCATATCTTCGATGGGCAGTTGGAGAGGGAAAGTCGGACTCGGCAGTTGGCAGCTTCGATTTGGGCATGTAGATGTAGGTTTTTAATTTATCAAATTATTTGGGGTTAGTGGACGTGCTTACCGAATGAAAGTATGAAATTGGAAGTGGAAGGATAAAAACTTAAAAATGCATAGATCTTGGGCTAACAATGAAATTAATAATTGGGCCAAAAAGTTAAAACAAAAAATTGAATTTCGAAATTGGGTTGGGTTGGGTTGGGCGAGCTAGGCATGGACTTGGCTTGGAAGTTGGAGTATTAATTACTAAATTAGTTAATTTGCTAATTTGTTTAGAAAAAATTAAATAATTTAATTAATTCAATATAAAAAATTAAAAAAATTATTTAGATTCCGTTCTTGGTCTAGAATCGAGAACTAAACCAAACCGATCGGTTCTAGATTCAAATACCCATTCGGGTATTTAACTTTTGAAGAACCGAACGGTTCGGTTCGGGAGTTTTGTTCAGCCCTAAGACCTATTGTTTCTAACCTCTGCTGGAAATCATGCACTTTGTATAGCTATCATTTAAGATCCAGGCCCAAAGAGACTCTTGTGCTGTAAACCTCCATCATAGTTTCATACTGAACATCTTAGTTAGATCCCTAATCTTCTTACTTCAAGCCCTCTATCTGCCCATGGATAACACAGCTTCTGCCAAGGTACCCAGTGCAGTTGACTATGGTTGTTCATGTCTCCCCAAATGAAGTTATAAAAAATATTTTTTATGTACAGTAAACAATTTGGATGCTTCAGAATTTACAATAGGAAGATTGGAATAGAAGAAACAACTTTTTGAGCAGGATAAATCTCACTCTTTGGAAGGAATTTATGCTCCGACCTGAAAATTTTCCTCTGATGTAATTCAGAAAATTGTTAAGAGGAAAGGTTTTGTTACCTTATATACAGGGCACCACGATAGGTGATTGGAAATTTTTTATGATGAAATATAGTAGCATCTGTTTGGGGCTTTAAGCCTGTTCGATTGAATCAATATTGATGAATCTAGAAAAGAGGGCTGAGGGTTGGAACAAACATAAAATGAGTATTCTTGGGAATGCCTTGGGGCTTCTTGATTGGTGCTGAGTTAAACTATAGTGCAAAGTTGTGTCTATTTGGTTAATAAGATCCAAAAGGTTTATCGATTTCAGTTGGTGCATAGGCCTGTAAAAATATTCATGGCCTGGCACATCTCACAATTCCAGATCACTATTAGGCGTCCTATGTGGGCCAATGAAATTCTGTTAGTATGGGAAAAAAAAGGAGAGAAAATCCAACCCCTCCCAAGTGGCCCAGCATCTAAAATTTTGGTTACTGGACATTAGCCGGATATGTTTTGGCCATTAGTTATGTATGGTATGTGTGGGCTGTAGGGGGTGTATGGTCTGACATGAAACAGCCGAGGCAATGCTGGATCCATATGGAAGGAGCTGGGCTGGCACTTCACTCTTTCATTGGCTATCTGATTGATTCTCTCCTGGGATGCTTTGACTGCCGTGATAGAACCAATTTTATCCTTGGAACACATAAAAAATTATAATACTCCCCAAATATGGAGTATAGTTCTCGTGCCACTAATATCACTTATCAGGGAGTATGAGTCCTCCATACCAGAGTGCTAGAAATTTTATCAACATGGAAAAATTTCACAAAATATTTTCACTCTCCATGAAGTTAATTAGTATGTTCAAATCTGAGCTCTGTCCTATGAGAAGATAATTATCTCATCTGCAAATGCAAGAACAGGTTTGCTGATATCAGTGTTTACTCGTCATTTAATTCAATGGCATTTCTCCTATTTTATTTTCTTTTTCTCTACTGAGGTTAATTGAAACAAGATATTTATATGTTTTGTTCCTTGATCTTGTTATAAAACTTTAATCCCGAGGGTTGCTCAATTGGTCATATTTTGGATTTGCTCCCCAATGGTCACTAGTTCGAGTGAGGTGAGTATCGGCCGTAAACTTCAGGGTCCCGTGGGATTAGTCGAGGTGCGCGCAAGCTGGCCTGGACATCCACGGTTATTAAAAAAAAAAAA
>CAIGRB010135946.1:120458-132065 GCA_903798255.1 Fraxinus quadrangulata
ACTGGAGATACAATCTATAAATTAATAGGCCAATAATTAGTTAAGCAACTTTTTGGGTCTTTTAATCCAATTGGCTAAAAGGTAAAAATTTTGTAATTATTAAACCACCACTTAGAGGAACCATTCAGTTAGTGGAAAAAAGTTTTGCTTAAGTTTGCTTAAATCTTGAAGGTTTATGAGTTTAATAATTCAGTTAGCGAACCATCCAATTGGCTAAGTTTGCTTAAACTCATAAACCTTGAAGTTTCGCTTTCACGCTTAACCAAGCTTTTCGTTTTTTAAAACATTGATATTAGAGATGTGCTACACATACCAGGAATTACTCAGAGGGGGACAACTTGGGGAATTACTCTAATATTTAAGAGCATCTTTAAGAGGATTTTTAATGTAAGACATAATAGTAGTGATTGGACTGATTAGGTTTTGAATTTGCTCCCCAATGGTCACTAGTTCGAGTGAGGTGAGTATCGGCCGTAAACTTCAGGGTCCCGTGGGATTAGTCGAGGTGCGCGCAAGCTGGCCTGGACATCCACGGTTATTAAAAAAAAAAAAATCTTGTTATAAAACTTTTGATTACTATAGTTGCTGGTTTATGCATTTATACAGAATGTCACACCACTGCTATATTATTGCACTAAACCTATCTGTCATTACAGAATAAAAGGCATTCTAGTATTAGTGATAAATTGGGAGAGATAATGTGTAGTCATGGCATTTATATTAGCAATCATCCATTCATTGCCCTGTTAAAAGTAATTTTTGACGTCTCCTGAAATCTTCCCTTTGTTGGAGTGTAAATGCACTGGAAGCAGGAAAATAATTGTTCGTCTTGTGAATATAATCAGTAACTGGGAAGGCTATGAAAGCTGATGTAAAGTTGAAATAAATATACACCCCCACCCCCTCACCAAAAAAAAGAAAAAAGAAAAAGAAAACGGTAGTACGGGGCTTCATGGTGGCTGTTGATGTGGAAACGTCATGGAGAGGTTATTTTGCTGTTGTTTCACGCATTGTTGGCTTGATTTATACTGGATAATGTATTATTATTAGTCATTCCTCACTAATATAGTAATAGAGGTTCTCTTATATATCAACGAGACCCCTTTCCTTGAAGGAGTGCATGGTAGGACATTTTGTTGTATGTAGTCTATTTTTGCCCTTTCCTTGAAGGAGTGCATGGTAGGACATTTTATTGTATGTAGTCTATTTTTGTTTAAATTGGATTCTAGTGTTCACATAAATGAACTCCAGAGGAAATTGAGTATTTGAGGCCCCTTGGTGGTTTTTGTTTACAGTGCAATATTTAATAAGAAAATGTTTCTTTTTGAAATTTGAGTGATTTGAGAACAAGTTGTAGAAAAAAAATAAAAAATCTGCAGGATAAATCACAGGACATTAAAATAAACTACTTAAAAAAAATCTTCAGAATGATCCGTGACAATTAAAGGAAGTGTCTTTTAGAAGGATTTATGGTTGCTTGTCCGCATTCTCACTTGTAACATTTTTTGGTCTTGTTCAGGAAAGCCTTCCCTATTCTTGTTATCTACATGTTTTTTATGGTTCGGTTAGGTTATAACTACTTGTATTAGGGCCTTGTTTATTTTTGATTAAAAGTCAATCAAAATTGAAAATATAATCGTTATTGGGTCCTACCCGTCTAATAAAAGTCTAATAATAACGGTTAATTTTTCAATTTTAATTCGATTTTAATTTCTACTAAACACACTCTAAATTATTTTATGAGGGCGATTTCAAGTCAGTGCTGTATTTCTCCAAGTGAAGGATGTAAATAGTTTCTTTTCTAGTAGTAAGGTCCAAAGTTCATAATGATGAATGTTAAATATACTAGTTTAATCTTGCGTTGTGGTCACCCAATCTTGCATGGCACAGAAAGGGCTAAATGAGGTTATAATTCACATTCACATAATGACTACTGATTTTAAATTAGTAACAGAGTTATTGAGACTGCCAAACAAATCTTGCTATGCTTCTTTGTCGAACAAGTTTAAAATGGTCGTCCTCTTCACATTTATTCTGTTTTGGTACCAAATTTTGTCATGCTTGCATGGGGACTTGGATGCAATTTGATTGGTTCTGTGATTTGAGAAGTCATGTTCCTTAGCTAGTTGTACGAGCCCTCCGATTAAGTACTGACTTTGTGAAGGTCATTTACTACGTGTGGGCTCTATAAAATTGTCTTCAATAAAAATGTAGAACACAATACTCATAAATGGGAAAAAGAACACAGAAAATTAAGTCTAAACGCAAGGGAATTTTGGCAGGACTTTGTTGCCCGTGAGAAAGAAACAGGGAACGTCTCTCTGTCGTTATCAAGGATGTTGAATAAGGTTGGAGATTGCTTCTAATACTTGTATTCCTGTTGGAAGAAACTTATGACTCGCCCAAACTCAACAATTTAACATATTTTAAATTTAACTGATGAAATAAAATAATTAAACTGAACATGATACAGTAAAATATAATGTGATCATGTAAAATTATGATTCAAGTCTAAACTAGGATTAATAGTGGTATAGCCCAACACGTTACTGAACTACTTTTAAGAGTGTCTCAGTTCAAGAGAGACGCGTTAAAGATTGAAGTGTCACTTATAAACTAACGATTAAATACACTACGTAATTTCACATTTGTGAAGGAGTCATGACATGATATGTGCACACAACTAGAAGAGAAAATTCTGAAATATTTAGTATCTTTTTATAATCAAGTTAATTATTATTCATGATTCGTGTATAAATAACTTATCAATTATATTTTGTTCATGCATGCAATTACAACATTACTTATATAATATAATTTACTGATAAGATACTCTTATTTGTAAAATAAATTTCAAATTATTTGACTCATAAAATCGAAAAAATGTCGTTATTGAAGTTGAGAAGTAAATATGAAGGTTTTAAATAATAATATTTTATTTTGGAGTGGAAACAAAAAATATTTCCTATTTCCACGCGGGATATAGAAAATCCGGGACCTTAATTTCCTGGATTGAGGCTGGCCGACGTAGCATGTCAACAATGCAAATTGAATTTTCAATCCTTAACTTATTGACCTTATTCAATTTTGTCCTTCAACTTATTCTTCTTTTCGAGGTGCGAGGGTGTTTCCTTTTCTTTTTCGTTTGTATTTTCGTGGTTTCCTATTTCTTTTAACTTAGCATTTAAGTAAGTAGTTGGAGTGTTTCTAATGTCTCTTTATTTGTAAAGAATATTTTATGCACAATAAATAGTATCTTTAAAATTAAATAGTGAAATTTTTTATTCACTTTTAACGATAATCTCTATTTTGATTATTCATTTTGCTTTTTCAAGTAAAATTTATTGACGTCCCCTAATATTTATTTAATATGTTTTTTATATGACAATGGTCAACTAATTCAAATATTATTTGGATAATTTAAGAAGTTGAGTATTGAAATTTATAGCTTATTAAATACATTTATTATAAAATAAGAATTAAATGTGTGTCTTTGGAGAATCAACCTCACTTTCTATTTTAAAAAAAGTAATTTATTTTAAAGCCTTGATTCTCTAAAATAAATAACATATTATATTTGAATTCTTTTGTAGATGTCCTAATAGGAGAGAATCTTTAGTAAGACGGTCTTTTATGCACTCGTCGTAAAATCGAGCATTTAAATTATGACACCTTGGACTTGACCTACTCAAATTATAGTACTTTGAAATTCAAGTGAATTCTACCATCTACTTATTTCTCACCTCAGATGTCGTGATTTTAGTGATTTAGAGTATGAGATGTTATGATTTAAATGTTAAATCCTACGATGTGTGCATATAAGATTATCGTGTTAAAATTTCTCTTAACAAAGGCATAATCATTTAAATATTGACATATTTATACACTAAATCAACGGAATCCATGCCATAGGAAAAGATGACACTAGGGATTAACACAGTTCAATTTTGACAATTATTTACAAACCAAATCATTCAAAACAATCCCAAACCAAACCAACCATTTTTGCGGTTTGATTTTGTTTCAAACTACAATTTTAACGATATAAAAATAACATCTTTCAAAAATAAATAAATTTGTCAAAAATCTCAATATAACTCTTAAACTAAAACATTGTAAACATAAAAGTTACAATATTAATATATATGTCTCAATAGAAACTTAAAATAAATACTACAAAGCTTCAACCATAAAATTTAAGCTTTCAGAATTTATTTCTGAGAAAATAAGAAAATTATTATCATAAATGACCTTTTCTCCATAGAGTCAATAAAAGCATACTAGCAAGTATATTTGTTAAAACATACATTGAACTAATAAATCATACATCTCAAGTAAAAATAAGTAATTCTTCTTAAATTTGATGAATGATTCTGTTTGGTTCATTCTTGAATAGAAACATTGATAGGTTCACTGGATCCAAAAAATGGGTTTCAAAATCGTAGTTTCAATTAGATTTGACAATTGACAATTTCTTTTTTTCTTTTTTCTTTTTTTTTTCACTCGCATATAAAGCTACAAAACCGAAAGGGTTAGGAAAAAAATTGTCCAAAAAGAAAAAAAGTTAAGAGACAAAGTTACAATAAGGTGAATACATCAAGGACCAATTGTGCAATTTTCGTATCACCAAATCTCATGCCTGTTTTGTAGTTAAAACTTCGTCAAGAAGAAAAATCCCCACACGCTTATTTCAACACAAACTCTGCATTAACACACTCATATATATGGAATATATATTCAGACACGCATAAGAATAGTCAGGTCCTTTACCTTCGTCATCAACAAAGGTGCAAACGAGCAAGGCTCGTTTGTACTCTTCTACCCATCTTTCTACACACAGATCTATACACAAAGAACACTTTCTTTGAAGAAACAAACTTGATAACTAAGAGATGGGAAGGAAATTAGATGCTTTACTTGGAAAGGGCTTCAAAACATCAAAATTCAAAGCCACTTTGAACCTCGCCTTATCCCGCCTTTCCGTGCTCAAGAACCAGCGCCATGCTCGCTGCTCGGTAGCCCGCTCAGATGTAGTGGAGTTCCTTAATCTTGGCCACCACGATAGAGCTCTTCTAAGGGTAATTTTCTAACTTTCAACTTTATTTGTATGTAGTGGAACTTGGATAGAAGAGAGATTAATTTTGACACTATTATGCTATCATGTGTTGTTTTTTCACAGATGAATTGTTATTTCTGTTTTGATTCATGGTTTGTAGGTTGAGCAAGTGATAAAGGAGCAAAATATGTTGGATGTTTTTACTATTATGGAGGGCTATTGCAATCTGTTGATAGAGAGAATTAACCTCATAGAACAAGAAAAGTTAGTTTCTTATTGCATGTTTGAGTACTTCAATTTCTTTTTAATATTTTGAGTTTTTTCCAATAAGTTTTTTTTAATGGTTCTGTGATTTAGAGTGTGTCCTGATGAATTGAAAGAAGCTGCATCAAGCTTGATTTATGCCACTACAAGATGTGGGGAATTCCCGGAACTTCACGAGCTTCGTGCGATTTTCATATCACGATATGGGAAAGAGTTTGCAGCTCGCGCTGTTGAATTGCGTAACAATTGTGGAGTTAATCTTCAGGTAGGCAACAATATTATATATTTAAGAGAGATTAATAAGATGATAATTTTCTAAAATTTATGTTCTTATGTGTAGATTATACAAAAGCTGTCAACTAGAATGCCAAGTTTGGAGAACAAAATGAAGGTTGTTAAGGAGATTGCTTCGGAGTATAACATTGTTCTTCAAATTGAGGAGACTCCATCAGCCACTAGAGTGGTATGCAATTTAAATTAGGGAAATGTCGTTTCGTTTTTCAATCATTTATGAACATTAATGATACATATTTGTTTCTAATTTCAGGAAATTCTGGATTCAGAGCAGAAAAGCCCGTCCACCCCGTCAGGAGTTTCTAATCCTGGAGAAAATAGGGTCGTACAGCCTGAAGATATAGAAAGGGTCCAAGATTTCTCAGATTCAGTAAAAATGAGGAAGAAATACAGGGACGTGGCTGATGCAGCCCAAGCAGCTTTTGAGTCAGCAGCTTATGCTGCAGAAGCTGCAAGAGCAGCAGTTGAACTGTCTCGGTCTGAATCAACAGATCCCGATGACCCGAGTCGTCCAAACCTCCGACCAAGGAAAGTATCAGCTAAGCTTGAATTTGCGAAATCTAAACTTCAAACCGCTGCGGATACACAAGTTGAACTGAAATATGAGAAAATCCATTCGGTTCAGAACTATGATTTGGAAAATCAAGATGGAAATTTACGTATGGAGCAGTTTAAGCAGAGGGAGAACGGAACACAGTACAGCAGATCACCATCTGATTCTAGTTTGGATTCGATAGATGACAATGTGAAGGAAACTAAAATGTCATCTGATGAAAAGATGCAGACACAGACATTGGAGAGGGAGATAGTTTTTGATGAAAGTGATGATGAAAATGAACATGAAAGCTTATCAAAGGCTTATAACTTCGATTCCATCATTCAAGACAAGATACCAGAAGGGTGCAGCAGAGATCCTCAATATTCTCAAACTCGACTGGAAATGGAGTCGAGGCCTGAAGATTCTCGGGTAAACTTTGCTGATGAAATAAGGGGGCAGGGTGTAGAACATTTGACTATTAAAAAGAGTCCGATTTCTGTAAGGACCAGACGCACATATGGCCGGTGACAGCAGATTGTACTACATTTTTTGAGCTTTGCTGTCTTAGTATAGGCTATGCCTGCGAATTGTTTCTGTTATTTGATCAGAGTTTCCCAAATTCTATGTAATGTTTGCTCGGTTGCACATTTGAGTTCATAATTTCCATAAATAAAGCATATAATTATTCAATTTCTTGTTAGATTTCGATTTTAATCTGAATAATTCTATTTATGTGCATTTGTCAACAATGAAAATGATGAACTAATGGACATCTATATTCACCGCCTAGCAACAGCAATCATCTGAGATTTTATAAACAGGCTCGAAAATACGAGGCAAATAAAAAAGGGATGAAAGGAGAATTTTCAGTGTAAGGGCTCAAAAGGAAGGATTTGGAAAGCAAACAGTCATCATGTTCTAAGACTGTAAACTTTTAGACATATAAACACAATCAACAGTTTATACCTTAGAAATGGTGAACAAGGATTTTGACTGTATTTGAATACATTGTAAGACTAGCTATAGAAGGTCAATGGGCTCGGGATCGCTTCTTTCCATGTTGCACTAGATCACCAAAAGACTGCAAACTCACACCAACATCTTCATCATACTCAATCCCAAGTTCCTCCTGCAAATATAGAAGTACTCGTTATCAAAGAAGCATACAGATGGAGAAGATTTGAAATGCATAGGACATGAGCACAGGGAACACCTTAAATTCTTTAAGATTCTTGGGGGAGTTCTCAGTTATTGCATCCCATATATCTTTGAACATCCTCTTCCGTCTTCTCCATTGATTCATTGTATCCATATACATCTTCTCCACAGCTTTCCTCTCTTCTGGGCTCACTAGAGTAACTCCCTGCCTTAATTTAATCAACTTTTCCTCCATTTGCTTGATCTGTGTAGAATTACAATGTAATGAATAATTTATTTCTGTCATCCAGCAGAGAACACATCAATTTGATCTCCACATCAACTACCTCTTTCCCCAGCTTGGCTTGTTTTGCTTGCACCTCCTCCAATGTCAAATTTGATTGCAAAGCTTTAATATCTGCAATCACCATGCATGCATACCAGATTATAGAGAATGGAACCATCCCTGGGTTTCAAAATATTACATTTCGTCAAAGTAACAAGATCACTCAACAACCCAAAAGCTACACCATATTTACAATGAAGAGCAGAAAAGATAGATTGTATTTGACTCCACGTAGGCAGCCTTTATTGTGCACTTCTTTCATTACTAGAACTTTGAGACTGCACTGTTTTTTTGCCTTTTTTGAACATATCCCATTTAAGGCCAATCCCAAGGGGCAACTATGTAACTACAGTCTCATGAAACTTAACTTCATAAATAAATTCATAAAATTATGGGGAAGGTTCAACTGAACCACTGTAGATGCAGACTGCAGTAAGCTGTACCATAAACTATATGAATTTAACAATTAATTGTTAATTTTCAGAAACAAACACAAATGATGTACAGGAGAAAATATATATAACCTCCTTCAATCCCAGCAATAGCTTTCTTTTGTTCAACGAGCTGTTCTTGCAGTTTGGTATTCTCTTCTTTCATCTTATTAAGCTCTTCGGTGTTTGGAATGTCAAACTGGTCTTGCTTGGCTAGGTATATTTTCTGCTTGCCATACTCTTTGAATGATATTTTCCCACTGTCAGCCAGATTATCCAAAGCTTTTTGTACTGCAGCCTTTTTGAGATTAAACTTTTGTAACGAATCAGCCACATTCTGGGAATTCAATGGCTTATTTTGCTGCCAAAAGAATAAAAACAAGAAGATAGTGAAAAATTCCCCAACCAAGTAATTGAAAGTTGAAACAAAGAACACAACTATTTTCAATAATCATGTCATTAAAAATATTCCCCATACGAGTAACTATACAAATATTCTGCAAGGCATTAACTTAGGAGAAAAAAATTAAGAACAGAAGAAATTATTTCTCGAGACAATAAGAATTAAAAACTCAGTGTAGGTGCCGTGCTTTAACACTTTTACGAATCAAATTTCTTTTAGTTCATATTAACAAACGTGAAAATAAGAGAAGAAAAGCATAGATGTTGCTGGGCTACAAAAATTTCTTAGTTCCCAAATGTTTTAAATAATGAAAATCCCGAATTTCATGGAAATCAAACTCTTACTGCACATCCCCAAAATAAACTAGCAGAAACTAACAAAATTATGAAATTAAAAATAAAAAGCGACTGAAAATTTTGTAAAGCAAACGCATAACTACAACATAATAGTAATGATAAAAAAAAGGATAAATTATACCTCATTGACGAAGTTGAGCACGATTCCTGAAAATAAATATACGGAAATAAATCAATAGTTGAATACAGGGTTTGATTCAAACAAATGTAATTATAAACTGAAGAACGGTATTTCGATAGCGTATATTCATATTTATGTAAATATGTGTATCAATTACCTTCGGCGGTGTCGGATTTGGGAGCCATTGATCGGAGACTGTAAAGCGCGGGAAAGAATTTGCAGAGAGATTTTTCTACGTTTGAGTAGAGAAAGGCTTGAAGAAATATAAGCGTCCGAATGAACCCTTGCTTTTCTAAGAGAGAGGTCACCCAACTTTGAACGAATGTTCATTTTAGTCACAAACTATTTTTCAGAAACTCACCCAAGCTTTCATTTTCATTTTAATTTAGTCAATAGTAACTTTAATTTAGTCAATAGTAACTAATCGAACACCAATTTTTTGACGTGAATAATACAGGCGTTAATAAGGCTCCAATCATGCAAAAATCACATTTTTCAATTTATAAAAATTTAAAAGCACAACTTTTGAGCTAAAAATTGCAATTTATATCGCTATTCAATTGTTGTGTAAAATATATTACGAGGAGTCCAAGCAAAAATTAAAAGTGGAAAGTGTAACGGATTGTTATTGTGATCAAATTGAAACAAAATTGAAATTTGATGCACTTTAATAAAACTTCTCAAGAAAGCAACTCACCCTCCGATTGGCTGCAGTTCTAATTTGATCTAAACCTTTCCTTCATCTAATTTTGTTTACGATTTTAGTGAAACCGTATAGAACTGCATGGAAAATCACAGGGGACGACTATAATGACCTGCAGCGTAGGCCGTAATCTCCCAATCATCCAATTCGTCTCAATTATTGACTGTCAACATGACATACACGTAACAATTTTTTATTTGACGCACGTGTATGCGATAAATAAGCATTACTTGTATTAATTAAATCTTTTAGAGCGTGTTCGGTAGGGATTAAAGTCGGATTAAAATTGAAAAATTAGTTGTTATTGTTGATTTTTATTAGACGAGTTAGACCCAATAACGATTATATTTTTAATTTTAATTGAATTTTAATCTTTACCAAACAAGCTATAAGAGAGATGCCGTCGTCGGGAAAAGTTTTGCGGCTGCCGCCGATGAAAAATTAGAGAAATGCCGCCGGCTTCTCTGATATTATGCAATGTCGACACTGCTCCAGTACTTAATTTCTCTTCATTAAACACGTGAGGAGTTTTAATTTAAACTAATGACCTCAACATCAGGATTTGCTCCGAGAAAGACCAAAATGCGACCGCATTTTGCATCGGAAACTAGAGAAAAATGTTGTATTGTAGCTAGTTCTGCTTCTAGGACCAGGCGATTGGCTAATGGTCTATATAATTATAACGACTTGCCGGAAATTCCCTTCCACCACCACGACAGCCACAAGCGGCGGCTGTAGGTCAGTTTCTGAGTTGGATGATAATATAAGAAAAATATTTCAAGCTGTTCTGTGGGTTACGGAGGGTGTTTATTTATTTGTTATTTTTTGGCTCTTCTTACTTCCCTATGCTCTGTTTTCTGGAAAGAGATACAAGTCAAAAGAGGCATTACAGTTGGTGCCATTCAAACTTACTTCCGGCAACTCCAGTGCCCCCTTGAAACAACGGGACTCCTCAGTGTTTTAACCTTTCTTGTAAAACATTGCGGGAGGATCCTGTTTGGGCCATCAGTTGAGAAACAATCAACTCTATTATTGGCATATCTCAATTTTTTCTGGATTCTGCCTTTGATCAACGCTGGTACATTACATTATATTGGGTATATTTTACATTATTCTCTTGGAGGACTAATACTTAGTAGAAATCTATTTTCTACGTCAGTTTTAAATGTTCTGGAATTGTTTAAAATCAAATGAACATCAACATTTTAATTAGGTGATTTCCCATAAAAGTTTCCTTGTGTAATCACATGCTTATGAAGGGATGCATGCTTTAAATTTAAGGATCTAGTTTATGGAATTTGACATGTGATTCTACTGGAACAATATCCAATAGCACATTCGAATCAAAATTAGGTTTACTTGATTCACCTCTGGGGTGTGTGCATCTCTCGAACGATGTAAGGAAATAATTGTTTACTATGGGTCAGGTGATGAGCAAATTACGAGTTTGATAAGTCTACATGAGTTTATACACACATGTCGAATTATGCATAAAACTGGTGTAGATTGATTTGATTTTTGCACTGTTAAAATTGTTCATTTTGTTTAATTGCTGAAGTCCAATCCTGAAACACAATCAGTTATTAAACCATGTTTTATGTAGAATTAAGTTACAATATTATTTGAGGACAAACAATAATTCAAGTTTGAAGGTGTTGATAAGTGCGTTTTACACATTTATCCAGATCACAAAATATGGATTATTGTTGGAAATAAATTGGAATATAGCTTAATTTTATGCAAATTGTGTTTTGTAGGATAACAACGATGAACTCGGTGAAAATTCGGAAAAACAAGCAAAAATGGTTAAAATGAAGCAAAATCAAAGTTTGAGAACTCAAGTGCAAATACTAAAAGTTGTGTCGATCTCACGGTGAAGATTTGAGAGTGTTGGGCATCAATTGGATGAGGAAAGAAGTCAAACTATCACATATCAACTTCCAGCCGGAAATGTTATG
>CAIGRB010135955.1:0-25144 GCA_903798255.1 Fraxinus quadrangulata
AAAAATTTAAGTCTTCACTGCTACAACTAAGAATGATACATCCAGTTCAAATATCCGAAATTCTACATCAAGTTACAGAACACCAGAGCTAAAAAAGACGCAAACCATATGACACTCTCACTAGCAAAGTCAAAACCTAGTATCTAACGAAAGAAAAACCTTCAGTCGAACAGAAAAATCTTACTCTAGTTTTCAACGATAATGTGCAAATGTCAACTTCTAACCGGGGTCAGAAATAAGTAAGCCTAAAAGTTCTAATAACAGCTAAGATACAAACACGTTAAATATAAGCAACTAAATCAGAAAATAATTTCATGACGTTGCTCTCTAGAATCTTCTCCCGACAATGAGACATTACTTTCGAGGGCAGCGATTTTCGAACCTTGGATGGAGTTAGCAGAAGTTAAGTTGTCTCCACGGAAGGAAGCAGATGGGTTCAAATTTGGCTTCTGTCCACCAGAGGCTCCTTCGTATCTTTCTTCAGAAAAAGCATTAGCAGGACTCGAGGCAAAAGATATTGTCCGCTCATACTTCAGCTTTTTGGGCTTCGAATCCTTACGGTGTCCGGGAAGAAAGCTAGCAATGACAACCTGTTGCACTCGAAAAGTTCAGAAAAGTATTGCCAAACTTCATACTGGGCTTATAACCTTCTGCACAGGTATATATTCGTGAAAAACAAAGAAATAATAACTTTTACATCATTATGATATACTACACAAGAACGTTAATAAAGGTTCCATTAAATATCTATACAAAATAAAATGTACAATACAGAGTTGCACAGAATTACAAAAAATCATATAAGTACAAAGAGTTGACTAGAAAATTTGTCGAGTAAGTGTCAGAATATAGAACAATGTAAAAAATAATAATAATAAAAAAAAAAAAATACACACACACACACACACACACTATGACTGGTACCGCATCCAAAGGTTTGGCCACTCAGAGTCAGAGGTGTGTGTAAATTGAAAGGTCGCAAGACATTCCACTTACTAGTCAGAATGTGCATAGAAAATAAAGTTTGATGGACAAATTCAACATTGAGTCACAAAAGTGTTTTTCTCTTAAATTAGATGTTGTTTGATGTATAACTTTGGACATTTGACGGTCTTTTCCTTTCTGATTACCTAGGTTATGACGACAAATAGATTGTCAATTATTTGTATAACACATTAATTCTTTTGTCTCATTTTCGTTCATTCTGATAACACTTTCGAACCTGAACAGGGCCAGCTGCTAGTAGCATTCCGGCAAGGCCTCCCCCCAAAACACGACCATCTGGTCCTGCTAGAGAGACACTCATCCCACCAGATCTGCTTTTTGTCAATCCGTTATCACTTGGCATAAATGACCCCATCAGAGAAAGTATTTCAAAGCGGCCCTGCAGAAAGCGCATAATTATAATTCAGAAACAGAATTATTCTCCACTAAAGATAATTTTCGTTAAAAATTTAAGAAACGACAAATTTGACGGCTTTTGTAACTTAGTGAATTTGATAAATTTTCCGTGGAGAGAAAGAAAGAGAGAATTCAGGAAGAGTATCTCTAAACATCACAATTCCAAGCCTCTGAAAATTCTATCAGACGCTATATATGCAAAACTTCTTATGTGAGGAACAACTATTCCACCTCCATGAAGCTAAAACCCCCATGTGAAGAAGGCATGTTTGGCTAAGCTTAAAAATAAGTAACAGTTACTTAAGAAATAAGTTATTTTTTTCTTACTAAGAAAAAAAAGTCGGCCCTCTTTGAAAGTAACTCTTACTCCAATTTTTGATCAATACAAAAAACTAACTTATTGAAACTTATTTACTTGCAAATAAACCTTTTAAGTTTAGCCAAATAGAGATGTATTAACAGCAATGTCGACATAAAGGGCTCGCACCTCATAGGTCAAAGTACCACCAGAAGAATTAGGTTGATGAAGTGTAACATTTGAGATGGGACCATTTGCTGCTAGAACACAAATAGCTCTTGAGCCTTGTTGAGAGAAAGATATTATTTTCAATGTAACATCCTGAAACAAATAGAACAGAGAACTAAAATTTAATCAAATAAAAATCGGCTAACAGCAATATTAGAAGTAAAAATTGAAGTTTAAGTCATATTAACAGTAAGAATTCAGATGCCTTTACAGCAAAATTCAAGATGTACCAATTCTTTTGTGTAACTAGAAAATAGCAGCATCATGCTCTGAAGTCTTAACCCATCCCCACTTTCAAGAAACTTTTGGTCTTATCCACTACTGCCTACCAAATCCAACACGCACGTAGAGTATACTTCCATTCTTGAAGAATAAAAATTTTAAGCAAATAATAGATAGTTGGCAGGTTATGAAATGATTTCTACACAAACCTTTTGCAACAACCCTCGTACATATGGTAAATTTGTGGATGTCATTTTACATGTATATTACATGAAAATAATTTTAAAGGAATGAAGTCATGCATGATTGTTTGGTGGTGGTTAACATAATCTACAAAGAAAGAGGGTCCAGTGCCAAAACTAAGAGCTATTTATCTGTGAGCTAATATGAATTTGTGTCATGTCTTTTTAATGTATTGCAAAGGAAATCCAAATGACAAATCATAACATGTTAAATAGTTCATCGATGAATGCATCTATGTATATCTATCATGTTATTTAAGCATTCTGAGGTAAATGCATTAGGGTACAGACTTCCATCGATGATTCAAATAGCAGATACAATTTGCACCCCAAAAATTAGCCCCAAGTATGATGATATTTCTGGAAAATATTAATCTTATATAATTAAGTCTAAATTTTTTTTTCCTCCACTTAGTGATACGATGAACGTCATCCATTAGTGTAGATACTATGAGTTAGTCCATGAATTGAAGGTAACATTTTTTATGGGAATTCATGGAAACTTCTAAAGATTTTTCTTCTTCTAACTAGTATAAAATTTTGATCTCATTCTGTCTTCAACAGCACAATGTCAAAAACCACAAAAAGATCACGTTGGATTCTTTTTCTGAAAAACGCACCAGTGGTCCGCAACGTATTTTGCCTTAGTAGCAAGTTGATCCCCAACCTTCCATTTTTGTTGTACAATCATTCCCCAAATAATGGAAGCAACCCAAATCTCTATTTAATCATTGCGTGACCCTTGCATGTCCAACTTTGTGAAACTGGGTTATGCTTCCAAACATGAATTGGTGTCTAGAAATTTGAAGTAAAGCTTTTTTCCATGAGGATCATGTGATAAGTTATCAAAGATTTGGACAGTTTTCATCATTAGGGAATAATTGTACAATTATAATAAAAAGTTATAGACTAACATGCTATTAGGGTAACAAATTATAGAATAGTAATGCATTTCTCCCATCAATTATTAATATTTGAACCATTAGCATATGAACTAAAAGAAGGTTTTTGACATCAAATCATTTACGTATAAAAACCAGATGTACAAATTTTACTAGCAACTAGATTCTAAAAGTACCTCGCCAGCATTAACAGTGATCACATGGGGCGTAAAACTTGCGCCACCAGAGTATTCTGCCTTTTCCCCTACAACGCACAAATAATATCAAACCGGTTGCTTAGGTAAATTTGAAATTTCATCAAAGCACAACAAGATGAAATTTAAGTGATGAATCAGTGTTCCACACCAAACATATAATTGCATTGTATCGGTAGTGTTCTAATGATAATGGTTATACACAAATAAAAAGAAGTACACTTAAATAAATATGTTAGAAAGAGAGATCAATAATTCCGGATACAATAAGTAAAAGAAATTAATTAAAATAGATCTTATTAAGCCAGACATTAAGGGGAAACTAATGCAAAAACATTCCTTTGGTCAGAGGCTTGTTTTGATAGAACGGCATGTTCAACCACATTTCTAGATTCTTCTGAAGCCCCTTGAATCCTTGATGGCAGCTTCTCAATTGAAAGTACCTGGGCACACTGATAGGATGCATAAATTTTGGCAATGAATCTTGTTGAAATCAGTTTTATGTTTGGACTTCACCAACACCAGTATTCATGCTCTCTCTCAGTGTTGGCACATATTCCATCCATGCTGTCTCTATGTTAGACCCACACGTCACATCAGCCACTCGTCATTATTCACATCAGCTCAGTAATGAAATCACCAATAAAATTAAGTGGTGTTCAAGAATCTCTACATGAATAACTCACAGCATCAGATTATTTTGACCCCACAAAACTCGTAAGGTTTAGATCGAAGGAATATTCCAACAACTTCAGCAGCAGTCTCATAAATTCTTTTAACGATCATAACAATCCAGATCTGAGGGGATATTTATCAACAAGGCATGACATGCAGCATTGAATAGATAAAATTGATAAATAAGGTTGACCCTAAAACACCAAGCAAACATAAAAGAGCACTAAATGAGAGAAAAAGTGTGAAATCACCTTAACTATAAGCTTAAGCTATTAGAGAGTGGAAATTTAGCCTTCAACGCACCTCCTCAGTCATCACGTGCAGGCTGGATAAACATTTTTATCAAATGTATGACACGCTGACCCTTTTATGGATAAAGCTGAGTGTACAGGGGGTTCTCACAGAACCCCCACAGAACACTCACAAGGGGGGGCGGGGGTAAATTTTTTTTACGTTTTTATTGAGGTGGGTCCCACGCCTTTGTGAGTATTCAGTGGGGGTTCTGTGAGAACCCCCCCTGTGCACTCAGCTTTATCCCCTTTTTATAGATCGTGACAGCAAGAATAGAACTTAAAGTCTGATACTAAGTTGAGCCAACTCATCTAAAATTAAGTTGTTAGATAGAAAATTTATTTATTTAAATTTACTCTTCAAACAAAAGAGATGGTAGATTTAGTTTTTAAATACTTCAACCAACCATAAATAGCAATATCATCTCACTTGACTTGTGAACAAATCAATTAAATTTCAGTGTCATATATTACAGATCTCTATGTAACAGTAAATCACAGGAAAAGTTGAAACCACTATCCAAAATTCAAGATTCAAATCAATTAAAGAAAAAAAATATTATAATTACCAGGCCTTTCAAAGTCCAACTTATGCTTCTTCTTGTCAACCAGGCGACCAGTACTGTGTTTCCAAGCCGAAAAATCTCCTGTAAGTGGAATTGAAGCAGATATTGGCATAGGTGACAATGCCAAAGCCGAACCATCTGGTGCATACTTCCTCGGTCTCCCCCTCTTCTTCTTCACCTCAGTTGCTGGCGCCGGTGCAGGTACAGGCACGATTGCCTGTGTTTCTGGTGTTGGCCCAGAAGCTGATCCAATATCTAGTCTAGGATTTTCAACCCTTGGCTCAATCCTGAAGCCCTGTGGGGCTTCATCTCCCTTTGCTGTTACCCCAGTAACATTTGAACCTTCTCTCTCCTCCATTCATATACTAACTAAACAAAGACCTGAAATTTTTTTAAATCTTTAAAAACCTCTAAACTTAAGTCCTAGTCTCCAGAATAATGAAAAGATTGAAACTTTTTTAGCTAAATGCTCAGAGCAACTACACAAAACACCTTTCAAATAGAAATTATCGAATCTTCATCAAGAACCCAGAAAATTTTACATATAACCGACTTCAGAAACTCTAAAAATCTTGAAAACCCAGAATCAGCTTCGTATATTCAAAGATCATCAAGTACAACAGGGTCCTACTGCTGGAATTATTTACTGTAGCTTCCTGAATTTATGATTTAGCACGGAAGAAAAAGAAAAATTCTAAGCTCCAAGACGAACCTTTTTTCAGAAAATAAAAAAAATCGGGAGTTATGAAATTAGGGTTTTGCAAGAAAAGAATAGAGGTAGGAAAAATGAGAAATTAATAACAAATTCGAATTAATAAAATATTTGGAATTTATTAAGAAGTAACAATATTTAAATTGCAAAATTGAAAATATTTCACTACGGTTTAGAAAATAGTTTCAGGCCAGTCTTGGAAATTCAAGAAATGAGATTTTAAAAATGGGAAGTTATGCATATGAATAAAAAATGGATAAAAACGTTAAAAAAATTAAAAAGCTATTATTTAAATATGAAAGTTTAACCGTTTAAAGCTGTAAAGTTAACGTTGGAGCCATGCGAAATTCCCCAACCTCTGACCTCTTCTGTCTTTTTAGGTGTAATTGAAGTTGACCATTTGTAAAGAAACGCCCTTCAGTTTCAGAACTATTTACTGTTTTTTGACCCTGTTTGCAGTTGATGAAGTGTTGTAGGGTTTTTTTTTTTTAAACTATTTACTAAGGCAAGATACTCATTTTAATAAACATGTTTTTAAATCAGTTATCTCGACAACAAAATTTTCAATGTTACTTATATTACTAAAAAAACTTTCTTTTGAATAAATATGAACTTACTTTCAAAGAACTTTATATTGAAACACAATTAAACTTAAATAATTCAAAATCAATTATACTAGTTGTTAATAACCATGATTGAGAGAGACTAGAGGAGGTTGGGCATATCGACCTGAACTAGATGATACTTAGGGCCCATTTGGTAGATATTAAAATCAGATTAAAATTGAAAAACTAACCGTTATTGTTGAGTGTGACTCAATAACATTTATATTTTAAATTTTAATTGAATTTTGAGCTGTATCAAACAAGCTATTGAAAAACTAACCGTTATTGTTGAATTTTATTAGACGAGTGAGATCCAGATAATGACTATATTTTCAATTTTAGTTGACTTTTAATCTCTACCAAACGGGCCCTTAATAGCCACCAGAAAACCAACTCAGACTTCTCCATTTCAGTAGTAGGAGGTTAACACAACAGGTTGAACAAACCATTTTTCATTAGGAGAAACGCACTGAACAACTTAATCCACCTTCCATTGTTTGTAGACTATACATCAGAGAAGCCAATAGAATTGTAGACTACACATCAGAAAAGCCAATATAATTGACTTGTAATCACAGGATCCAAGTAATAATGAGGAATGCAGTAGTACCAAACTTAAAATCTTGAAATGATGTCAAATTTGAATCACTGTATTTCTATGTTCTTTGGGAAGCACAAATCCTGCTCTCCTCTCCTCAAACGAGTATTCAATCTCTTCATCTTTCATTGACTCCAGTACACCAGAAGCTGGTGTGATAGCTGTCAGCATTGGAACTGAAACAGTAGAGGGCGTAGAAGGTACCGGAATTGCCATTGTTTTGGGGGTTCTGTTCTCTTCGTCCGGATTAGAAATCGTCTTGGAAGGAGTTGCGAATGGTGTATTGTTGCTTGTAAGGGTCTTCTGCAACATCTCATTATGTTTTCTATTCAGGTCTTCCAAAATATTTGTTGCATTGGATTTTGATGAATCCGTGGAAGATATGGGAGAGAAAGGCTTTCGCATCATTGGCGACTCTATTTCATGAGCATTCGGTGGATTGAAAGAATGTGGTTTTAGAGGAAGACCAGCTATGTCTAGACCCCTCCGTCCTACGCCAGAGAAAATGAGAATGAGATGAGAAAAAAGAAAAAAGAAGAGGATTCAGAACCTTGTATTAGTTCTAAAAATTACCAGATGACAAGGCTTGAAATCCATCATCCCTGGTGGGGTCATGACTCAACCGGTCAGTTTTCTTGGCATGTCGCGTATTAGGAGTAGCTCTGGTGGAGTGAAGTATATCAGGCTTAGGAGTCTGTAGAGTTGCACCACCAAGAGAAAGTCTTCTATTGCTTGCACCACTGCATGACAATCTAGGTCCTTTATTCGCACTCTGATTCTTCATAGGGCTCGGTTTTGAACCATAAAGAGCCTCCTGTTCTGCTAGTAACTGCCCCTGAAGTTTCTTCTGGTCCTGAAAATAAATAAAAAATCATAAAAACCAAACACAAAATCAAAGTGTGAGAGAGAGCACAGATCATTAACTGTGAAATTCAATTAAAGAAATATCAAGAAGCCTATATACCCTCTGCCTCTTGCGTTCTTGTTCTTTCTCTTTCTGTAAAATGTTATACTCATCTAACATTGAAAGCAGACGAACCTGTACACAGAAAAAGAGAGAAAAAGGTAAAATTTAACTAAGCAAATAACAAGAGCTGAACGAAAAGTAAATATGCAGAGTACACGGGGCAACACTTACTCCATCATAAGTGAATTCGATTCCTCTCTCATTCTCCCAAGATGATGTTTTAGAAGCCAATGCATCCACAAGTGCTGAATAGAAGATGCAGAAGTGAAACTAGTAACGAATTCTATCGGAACACGTCCTGTGTCTTTACAACAATAAAGACTTTTACCACGGGTGGTTTCTAACAAAATGTAATATAAAATACCTGGAAGTTTATTGACCAAGGCGCGAGCTTTCTCTGCACGTTTCAGAGTAAGATGAGCACCTCTCCCAGCATTGTAACGATTTTCATCCTGTACAAAGATTAGATTGACTCTGAGCAACTGGATGCTTGCAATTTGTTATATAAATAGTGAACCTCGTTCAAAAAGTAGACCATATTATACTCCTCAAGCCAGCTCTCCTCCTCGCATGCAACCATCCACTTCTCAACCTTGTCGAGGATATCTTTCCTGCTAAATGCTTCTTCTTTAACTTTAGATATTTGAAGCTCAATTTGTTCAAGCACATAAGTTGCATCAACAGCTCCTGTTAATCGAGGGAAAATAGAATTAGACAAAGCAAAAATATCATTTCTATCTTTCCCAAGATGCAAATTAGTACCAGATTCAATAGCTTCAATAGCAATATCCAATGAAATATCAGTTTCTGGAATCAGATGTGTTTTCCTACAAATATCTTCTAGCTCCGACTTCTTTTTCAGAACAAGCTCCTTCATTTTGCTTGTTTTCAACTCTTCCAACCGAGAAACCTCTGTCTCAACCTGATTGGTAAATGATTTACAATACTTTATATCCCAGTCTGTTTCTAAGTCATCGAAATCAATCTACCACACTAAAGCGAAAGATCAAGCATGTTTGGCTAAGCTTAAAAAGTTAACTTACACAAAAATAAGCAAGTTTAAAATATACAAAAAATTTATTCATCAAAACTGGAAATAAGCTATTTACTTTCATAATAAGGTAACAGAATAAGTAAGTTTTTCACTTAAGAATGAAAAAGAAAAACGTCAGTTATCTAAACATGTTGGAAACAAAAGGTTACTTAAAGTAACTTGTAGTTATGCTTAGCCAAACATGTTCGAACGTATATTCTTGGCAATCATGCACCATGACTTACACAATTAATAATGTCAGCAGACATGTAAGGCTCCATAATCTCGTTTTCTGAAGCTGCTACATTACAAGTGACCTTCTGAAAAACATGTTGCTCTTCAGGAGGTGTATCCATCAAGTTCCACAGTTGCAGCAAAGACATGGCGAGATCTTGCAGCTGCCAAAGAAGAAAATAACAACTTGGCACGCCGAAAATAATCAACTTAAAACTGAATGAAGCATATTAGAATTTAATATACCCGTTGCATCCTTTGTATCTTAATCTCTTTCAGTCTTTGAATAGCAGCTGCTAACTGCTCTATGGTATCATGACTAATATTTTTTGAACCTTCAGGGTCCCCTAAACTGGGATGAACCTCAGTGACAGTTTGTTTGAAATCCATACCAAGCACCAAGCACAATGAGTTCAAAGTATTGAGGTGATCGAGAACCTGCTTCAAACGTTCACTCTGAAACCAAGGGAATATAAAAGAAAGTTAGTCATGGATAATCACTACAAAGCAAGTTAAGAACAGATAATACTGCTATAGCGCAAAGAATAACCTTTTCATTTTGAAGTGCCTGCAGCTCTCTTTGTAATTCTTCAAGCTTTCTTAGAGACAAATCAGCTTCATCCACTACCAAAGTGGTAGAAATATACCCACTTGAATTCGAAAGTTCACTCTTAAGCTTCTGTATCTGCTCTAAAACCTCTACAAATTGATTCTTTCTATCACATTTCCTCTTCCGCATTTCCTCTATCTGTGGAAGAATGGATCTAAGTTCTTCGTTCAAGCTTCCGGGGTTTTGATCAGACTGCCAAAGAAACATAGTAAATATCATCATAAATCTCACCTCAAATTGTATATTACTTTATTTTTTTTCCGGCTACTAGTATATTTCATATATACCATCTTAGGTTTACAGTATTCAAGTTTCCTCCTAATCACTCACTCAATAGTAACCTTTAACCAATGTTAAGCCAACACAGTATTTCAAAATTACAACAGATTTAAAATTAAATGCTCTAATTTGAGGCTGATTAAAGTTGTATTTGAATTCAAATAAATTTTCATTGGTATTCGACAAGAGAACAATGTCAATATTTCAAAATAATTAAAACATTTTATCAACTGCAATTTAATAATTCTAATCATAATACGTTTTATATCCTGACCTGCCTAATATGTACTGGTCGCTCTCCAATTGCAGAGCAGATGGCAGCAAGTTCAGCTTCAGAGTCAGCAATTGCCTGCCTAATCTGAGCTCTACACCTGTTTGCCTGATCTACTTTCCTTCTGTACACCTCCAAACATTCACGTTCAAGCTCAAGCAACATTCTGTCCCTTTCAGCATCTGACTCTCCTACCTCATCCCATATTATCTATTATTTTTCCAACAAATCATAAGAATAAAAAATCAGAAGGATAATGATACTAAAGCATTACAAGTGACGGGAAGATTTCACTTTTAAAGTAAGGACTCAAACATCCCAATTTCAAAAACATGCTTCAAACAGGGAATGAGAAATCATAAAAAAATCTTTAGGTAAAAATTTGTACTCGAAACAAAATAACCTGCAATTCATATAGAAGAGATCCGCATGTTGTTTCCATTTGCAATTGCGGATCACTTTGACTATTGGAGCAACTTTAACCTGCCCATGAAATCCAACTTTATGAGAATACATGTGAAATATATGTACTAACGCACAATCACATTAGAAATCCAATCCACTTCAATACCGATTATCAACAAGCTATTAATAATGCTTAAAAGTTGTAACTTCCACCATGGAAAGTCATAGTGAAGAAGGCACAATAACTCACCAAGAATTGCAGTAACTCGGTAAAATAACTTTCAGTTGTCAAAAAACAACAATAAATTCTGCAAAGAAACCCTACTGCCTTACTAATTCGCCTAATAGTGAACTATTTTTTTGACTATAGAATATTGGATTTCTAATTCATTTTCTTCATACAAATGAAGTAAATAATATTTTACATTAACTTTGCTTCACAGTCTAGATTATTAATTTTACCAAACTCACTGTCACTTATAAGTTCCATTACTACAGCATCAATGTCGGTGGTATCAGGTACGGAATGGGGAACGGAATTAACCCCTAGATAAATTCACAAATGAAACGAAAAAAAACGCAGCTCAATTCAACCAAAACCCAATTAGTTTAAAACAGGCGTACACTGATCAACTAATAGAAACATTACCTAAGTCACTCATCAGAAATAGAAAAATAAATCTAAAAATTCACCTCCTTACTAAAAATCGCAACTCCAAGCACCACAACCTTTATAGCCATTTAGTTCCAAACCCATTTTCGAAATACATGAACTAGTATTATTTCAATTTTCTCAAACCCAATAACTCTCTAAATCCATACTAACGAAGTCGAAAAAATAAAAAAAACTAGAAAGAAAACAAAACCTAGATCTGAGAACGTACCCGAAATTTAACCGAAGAAAACAAAAACCTGAGTTGTAACAATTCAGAACCAGATCTCAAGATTTGCTCTAAGAGAGATGAATTTTAAGAGATTGAAAGATTTGAACTCTTCGTTTCAGAGCTGGAGAGAGAAGATAGAGAAACGTTAGAAATTCGACCGTTGAGAATGAGTGTACGAGGGTTTATAATGTTTGCGAAGAAAAATTTAAATTTCAAATGGAGAAGAGAGAAAAAATACTCTTTCAATTGGTCCACAACTTATTGCTTAGTAAACATGATCACCCTCCAACTTTATAAGTGAGCAAGATGGTCCAAGACCCATCATTAAAGTTACATAATGAATCCACAATGAGAGAAACCGTTAAAATCTTCATTGAATTATTATCCGATGCAGCAATTTTTAAGTTAAAAAAATAAAATATAGTTTTACTAAATTTGATGTCCATGACAATTTAAGCCTCCGTTTGTGAAGAAGTTATAAATGATTTAATTCATAAATAGAAAAAAATGAGAGGTGAATTCATTAGAATGTACGGTTGAAATAAAAATTAACTATTTATAAATGATTTATAGTTTTTGAAAAATGGAGCCTAAAAGAGTTTCGAATGGTTTCTGCGATCAGGAACTGATTTGCAACTATAAGAAAAATATGAAGACCAATTTGCCATTTTCAAAGATTTTGAGATCAACTTGATACTAGAGCAATTGGTTGGAGACCAGCAGGGAAAATTATACTGGTCAATTGAATATTTACCTGCAGTAAATAAAATTAAAAACTGGCAACATAAAAGCGGGCCCAAAATTTACCACGTTAGGACAAAGGAAATGTCAATGGGACTCACAGTTTTGGGCATTTTTTAAAAAACTACGCTCTGTGTACACGAGAGTTTTACATAGAAATGTACATAATTTCACTTGCCAGATTTCACTGGGTGTTGGCAAAAACCAAAAAACATCCATACATGTGCTGCCATCTCAGCACCAGTAAAATCCCCTATGTATTTTCTTGTACAAATGGTAAAATTCATATTTTTTGTTAGATAGTAAACAACAATGATATAAGTGAAAATGTAAAACCTAGAAAGATCAGTAGGAGAATTATAATATAGTGCGTGACAGATGGAAATGCTAACATCAAAAGAGAAAGAACAGACGCACTCGAAAGCTCACAAAACCAGACGAATAAATAAGATGCTGGTTCAAAATCAATACCTTGAATTTCACTTTCTTTAGAATAAGCAACATTAAGCTCGGCTTTTTGCATCAAATCTACGATCACATCCAAAACAGGTGAATATAGAAAACCTTTCGGGGAAGGAAGAAAAAAGAGACTTGAGTTATGATAAAGAATGAAGTCATCGTTGAATTGGCAAAGAATCAAAGAAGACTTAATTTCTTTGAAATCAGAAAAATCAACAACCGACTAACAAATAACTTATATTCTCGTGATTTGTGACAGTTGTTACAACTGAAGAAAAGAATAACAATGTAATTCGCAAACTAGACCTGTTCCAGTATCTCTATATAAGATTTTTGAGGGTAAAAACTACTAACCCTCATTCAATCCACAAGTTACAAATTTTTTAGTGCAAAGTACTATATAAATTAAAGAAACATATTTAGTAACAAGATGAGCGACTCTCATGAAGCAATATTTTGTCTGTCCTCAAATTCTCTTCTTATAACTTCAAACACGAGTTCATTCCACGTATCAACTGGGCCTGGCATGCACCAGTGCAAGCAATCCTGAGGCGGGGGCCTTCCATCTGGGCCCCTTTTAGTGATTTTATTTGGGTCCGGGCTTCGATATGGACCTGGATGTCCATCATGGCGATGTGAAAATGCTTCTGTTATATCCATTAGTTCCATTTTTGATTTGTTTATCTTTTTCTTCATAGCACGATTAAACCCTGTCACCTGCTTCTCATGCATTATATTGGTAAAACCATTCTCAACTAATTCACTATCCAAGGCAGGCCTGACCTTTCCAGTGCACGATCCTCCAGTGTTCCAGGCTCCACCCTCATAATGATCAGGTGAAAAGCTACGAACTATTGTTAGACCAGTGTAATTCCGATGTGTGACTAATGCACTAACAATTGTTTCGATGGATATTCCAAAGGCTTCAATGTTGTCAATCTTCTTTTGTCTAGACTTGTCTGGCCACCACAATTGTCCTCCCATGATCTCATTGTTCAATATATATACTGACTGCTTTGCGAACCAGTGGCCAGAGGAGAGGACTATCACATCAAAATCCATAATGTATTGCATGAAAACTTCATCAGGTGCATCGAGGTGGAGCTTGACCACACCAGCTGGAGCAAAATCAAACGACTCAGATGTTTGGTGAACGAGCCAGGACGACCATATGCGAACAATCATTGTAGATGTAGATCTGAAATAATAACGTTGCATTCTTTTATTTCCTCTGTTTTTGGGAACTTCAACCTGAAAGAATCCCAGAATTAAGAATTGGAGAGCCATTTTTTTCTACAAAATAACAATAAATAATCCATATGAGCAAAGTGCAAATCATATACATGCTCTACGTGGATGAGTCCATATGTAATATTTATACTTACTTTGGAAAGCAAACAGATAATTCTGGCAAAAATAAGTTTTGAGGGTTTAAAAAACCAACCTTTTACAACTGAACACAGAGAATTGTACAGTCAAACAGTAGGTATTTGCTTTCAGAACTACTTTTCTCAAAGGTCACTAAGTTTTTATTCAGAGGCTTCAAATTTATTAAAACAAAAATGAACTGAGCTGATGCGATGTAATTTGGAAAAAGATGGCAGGGCTAACCTTTGGAAAAAGGATAGGGGAAATATGGAAAAGGAAAATAAAAACTGAAAACAGTTATTACGGGTTAAAAACCGCAAAACCAATAACATGCCAGCCTTGGTGGATTAATGATGGGTTAGGAGTTATTGTTTTGCCCCTATATTATATAGTTTATTTTTGTTTCCCGTAGCATTATGTTCAGCACGGAATTCACCATCCCAGATTCCCAGTTCATTTCGTAGGCGTTTAAATTGTATAAGAGAAAGAATTTGCATGTATAGTGGGGGTATAAGGCTCTAATGGGTTTCCTTTCAATGCATTGTTCTTTCTCCACAAAATATTTTCTATACGCTTGCTTGGAGTGGGATGGAATCAACATACAGATTTTTGCCAAAATCATTCATTTGCTATAAGGACATAAACATGAATTCCAAAATTAACACTCCAAGCCAAAAAAGAAAAAATAGAAAGAGAAAGAAGAGAGAGATATAGAGTAAGAACAAATCACCAATGTAACTGATCCAGAGGGTTCAGAGAACTAAAATATGAAGGTTGTCAGAGGACTAATAATTGATAAGAATAGGAGAAGTGTAAAATGAAAACAGAAAGAAGATTGCCTTAAATACATTGAGAAATTAGATAAATATAAATGAGATCTTTCCGATAACCTGCCAAAGGATGCACAGCAGTGATTCCATCTGATTTCGAGCTACTGAATCACCAATGAAAGCTAATGTCTTTCCTCTCATTAACTCCAGGAACTTCTTTGCTTCAAATCTAGGCAGGTCACACTGAGAAGGTTTCCATCTCCAATTCTCATAATCTTTGTCAGGTCTTCCATTTCCCTGGCAATTTTGCATCTGAGTGATGATAGGGCAGGAATTATTTGTGTACAATGGTCCAGTCGATTCGAAAATCCACTTTCCATGGTAAAGATCGCATCCTGTAGCATGATCAAGATATAGCCAAGTTCAGTTCATATGTCTCGCACATTTTAATTTATACTCAATAAATTTTAATTTTATTTTTCTTATGACTTGAAAAGCAAGCCAAATAGGATGACTGCGCAAGTTTTCAGCTCAGGGCATAGAACTAACTTTGTATGGCATTTTGTATCACAAGATAAAGCCACCAGCATATTGTGCAAGTTTCCAGAATTCAATAGGCCATTCATACCCCAGCCAGTGTGCATATATATATTATTTTCTATTGTGCAAGCTCAAAACTATATACTCACTGATGTCAGCCATACCCAGCTTGATTTAAATGAGATTTCTATATCATGATTGAAAAAGTTATTGCAAAGGACTTTGCCGAGGTGACAAGCAATTTAAGCACAAACAATTGATTAATGTCCTTTCATAAAAGAAAAGTACAAATACTTGATTAGAAAAACTGTGAGAAAAATGGAAGTGTGGTGTTTAGACTATCCTTCCTAATTAGTTAACATATCATTCCTGATGCTTTCAAGAGTATTCTCAATTCTCACAAGAATATAGATGTATGCAATTTGTCCTACATGTCAGAATCATATATCAATAAACTGAATATGTCTAGAGGTAAGGCGGAAAGCTTATCAGCCCGTGTCCAAATAAAGATACGAAACTTAATAAACAACACAAACAAATTATTTTTCTCCAACAAAAGTAAACAACACAGACAAGGAGACAGAAAGACTCCAACTGGAGCTATTAAGCCTCCATTTGGAAAGAATATATAAATGGTGTAATAATTTGATAGAATTGAGTGGTGGATAAGTGGAAATTACTTGTGGGTCCATTGGAATGTGTGGTTGAAAATGAAGTGTGACCATTTATAAATTGATTTACGAAGTTTTCCAACAGGAGGCTAACTGGCTAAGTAAATCATAACTAACTGAGAAAACTAAACTCCAATTGTATATACATTATAAAATGTAAAATGCAAGAGTTACATAAAAGTTAAAGAAGATGTAAAAACCCATCAGAGAAGTCTTGGTATTTAGAAATAATGGAAATACAGGCTAAAATTGCGTGGTGAAAATGAGCTAGTACCTGAATCAACTACATCAGGCTCACTCCCGTTGGTAGCAGTAGGAGAAGATGTCACAGTGTCCTTCAATCCTCCAAGTGTATTATTGGATGGGGCATTATCATCACCCTCTGTAACTGAGGGCAAAGCCAAACTTTTATTGCCCGTCTCTTGATGCTTTACATTAGAATGCAGTGACTCATCCTTCAGATTCTTGGACTCTTCTTGCCTTGAACTTGACAATTCATTCTTATCTTGAGAATCAGGATTCTGTTTTTTGTCAACAGGAGTTTCTTGGCCATCAGCCCCACCAACTGTCATAGATCCACCACCATCATGCTGAGAATTAAATCCAGAAACCGATTCGTTAAGGGTAGATACTGAAGAAATCGGTTCATTAAGGGTGGATTCTGAGTCAATCTTTATAGAGTGATCAACACCATAGAAATACCCACGAACTGTGGACCCAATGGGTTGGGAGACCAATATAGTTGAAGCGAGAATTAAGAATAAAGCAAGGCCTCCCACTGAAGCTACAATCGATGAAAGGGTCTTTGGATAGGCCGTTCTAGGCTGTTCTTTAACAGAAGCCGAAGCCATGGTTTTCTTTCTAAATTAAACAGCGCCTATATAATCAAGATACAAGACATGAGACTAATGAAAACTTCACCAAATATCTATTTGACAGCAACTTTCAGACTAACTAAAGTCGATTGCAATTTGAACAACAGTATATCAGTTTGCAGTAAATGTCCTCAATCTAACATTACTTGTCAGTGGAGACAAAATTGAAACATCTACGAATAAATTTAACACGAATCAGCAATATAAACATTGTCGTCTTCCAAAATTTCTTCACGGGAGTAAAATTAAGCATCTGTGCTGCAAAAACAAGAAAAGAGAGCAATTAATCTTTAGCAAAAAAATCAAATCGCATTGATTTAAACTGCATTTATGACAATTAATAAATTGATTCTGAAACCTAGACCATCTCATTATACGACCAAAAAATGCAATCTAGATTTCAACTTTCTGCCTAATGGAGTAATCATGATATATTTGAATCAAGCATTCAAACCCCACAGACAAAATTCACACTTTTCGGAATTTCACAAAAACTGCGAATCACAGTAGAGAAAACTCCCCAAATCTTGCCTTCGGAAAACACATTAAGCTCCAATTGACCCGTAAAATAGAATGCCAACACAGGAAACTAAAGATTCAACCTCAAAATTCTTTAATTTCCGTCAAATAGGTAAAATTTAAAAATTGTCGGCGAACATATATTGCACAGGTGGTTCAGAGAGTTTAAGAAGCGGTGGAGCGTAAATCAAATAATATTAATGATAAAAAAATAAAAAACAAACAAGATTTGGATCGGGAAAGAATGATTTGTCGACAATTAATGATAGATTTGCTAAAAATAAATTGATTATTATGAAAACTAGGATTTAGGTAAAGAAATTGTTTGTCTCCGCGTTTTATTGTTTGATTCCAGCGGGTAAAATCAGGTCTGAACTGGACAATTGAAATAGGGAAACTGGATTGGATCAGGTCTCTGAATTATCCTTTTAATAGGTAAGTGTGTTTGGCAGACATTAAAATTGAAAAATTAATCGTTATTATTGATTTTTATTAAATGGGTGGAACCCAATAACGACCATATTTTCAATTTTAATTGGATTTTGAGCCGAAATAAACAAGTGGTATTTTACTTTATTATATTTGAATTATTTTTATGCTATTCAATTTAATTTATATTTAAAAATAAATATTCAATTAAATAGGATCGTAAATGAGGATATCATGTCCCGTTTCGACCCCATGATATAAATGGTTACTTGATTCCACTGTGCATTTATGAATTTTGTACTAATGACTTTCACACTCATGAATTGCCAACTATAATCAATTGTGTCGTATAAAATACTCAAAACTCGATAATATACTTCTCTTGTAGGAAATGAATGATAGAAATTTATGAATGGTAAAATGGGTATAGACCTTTCAATGTAAATAGTGTCTATGAGTAAGTCGATTTCGACACCGACCAAATCGTTATAAAGTCTATGCGTTTGAACACGTGTTCCTTTTAAAATAAATCATACTTATGAACAAAAGCTAACGACTTAAGCAAATATTAAAATTGTTACAAAAATTATCATGTTAAGATAATCAATATTTACGCAATAAAAATTTAGTCGAGTATACTTCAAAGTCGTGAAGAAAAAAAGGTACAATTCCTAATTATCTTATCTCACAAATGTTTGGGTCGATAAATTGGACCTATTGAATTGATGAAAAGTGGATCCATAAGCCCATTCACAATTTATCTAAGTTCAGCCCAACTAATCAGATTCTCTGCGGGCCGGGTATTGTCGCGTTCATTTCACTGCAATTTTCTCCGGTTTATACTAGAATCGCATTTCATCAAAAAGTATCGCCACTCTAGGCCAGAATCTTCCTTTCACCTAAAATCGACGCGCTGCAAATTTCACTTTCAATTCTACCTATCCATTTACATATTACTAACCTTAAAATCTTCAAATTCCATTCGCTAAATTAAACCAATAGTTTCTTCTTTCACTTCCATTCAAAGTTGTCCGGATTCTTATTTAATACCCAACAACCAAGTTTCCAGTTTCAATTGGATTAGGGTCTGTTGAGAACTCAAATGGCTGCTCACACACTTTCTGTGCTACCAACAATACCTTCACAAACTTGCAAGAAGCCCATTGAGAGTTCCTTGATTCTCAAGCCTGGGAGTCTGTCAAATTCTTTTATTGGTACGAAGCTTTCGATTCAATCATCGAATTTCTCAATTTTAGCTGCAAAACGACGTAGTTCTACTGTTGCCACTGTCCTGTTCAGTCTCCCCACTGGGTAAAATTCTGTTCATTCACATGCATTATATAGTATATACATACATTTTTACTTATTGTTCATTTGAGTTATTATTATTGTTGTCAATTTTGGGGTTTGCAGAAAACAGGAGAGAAATACATCTGAGGGAAAACCTAAGTATGTTTTTCAATTTTTTGTTTATTTAAATATGAAAATTGGTTGTTGTTGAATTGTTTTTATTAATCAAGGGTTTATTTTAAAATTAGTACTGAGAGCTATTGAACAATGGTGTCTGTAGATGGTCAGCCAGGGCAATAAAGTCATTTGCAATGGCGGAGTTGGAGGCCAGGAAATTTAAGTACCCAAACACTGGAACTGAAGCTTTGCTAATGGGCATTTTGGTTGAAGGTTGGTAATTAAATAATAATCAAGTCAATTTGTGTGCATGTTAATCTAGTTTGTTTGTAGATTATAATTCACTTGATATTGCTATGATAGTTATTTCAGCTTATTTGATTGCTAGATGAACTTTCTTATATTGTAAATCTGATATTGCAATGATATTGGGTTCTTCAATATACCCCTCAAAGAGTGCCTAAAGAATGAGCCGTGTGATGTTTTAGCAACAATCTTGGATGAATGAATCCATTTTTAGGGACCAACCTACAAAATTGAGGGTTGGGGAGCTGTTTACCAAATAAATTGAATTGGGACTGAAATGCATATTTATGAATAGATCGAGGCATTCATAGGTGAATTCCTAAATTATTTTTGATGCTTTCTATGCATCAAAACTTTATATCTATGACTCCATACCCAGATAACTATTGAAGGCATTGCCGTGTTGAAATATTGTCAAAATGCTGGCCTAGTTGCAATTTGGTGTTATTTGAATAAATAGGTTTTTTATTTAAATTCAAAGAAGGATCTTTGTCATGGAATCATTATCAGCCTCTTATGTGCTTGTATTCTTTTTTTATTATTATTATTTTTTTCAGGAACTAGTTTGGCTGCAAAATTTTTGAGGGAAAATGGTATTACACTTTTCAAGGTGCGAGAAGAAACTTTGAAATTGCTTGGAAAATCTGACATGTATTTCTTCAGTCCTGAGCATCCTCCCTTGACTGAACCAGCTCAAAGGGCTCTTGATTGGGCGTTAGATGAAAAATTGAAGTCAGGTAGTCCTTGTCCATTACGTACATAATTGTATAATTATCTGTTACAGCATTTAGTCATTGCAATATTGATTTGGCAATACTAACTGAATTAGTGCTTTTAAGTAACTCCTCTAAAACTATAACAATGTTCAGGAGACATTTGTGCATAATATTTATCTTCTGTTGCCCTGTGCAATGGCTATCATTGCCTAGTTAGACTCTGTTGCTGGTTTAGAGCGAGGAAACTAAGATGAAAGCTAAAGGGAGACATTAAAACATTTATATTTCTGTTGGATTTTTTTTTTTCCTTATTTGGGGGGGAAATATTGAAGAGCATTACTAGCATCTTCTACGCTCCATGAAGTCTCTCATCTGACTAATCCTAAGCTTTTGTATTCGTCATGCTAGTAAGCTGTGCTGTATCAGTTATACACCATTTTTTGTGATATGAAATCTTGCAAAATCCAAGCTTTAGTGGATTCACAGTTGATCACCTAAACTGGCCAAACTTGAATTATAGATTTGATATATAGATTCAAATGCAAGTTGCTCTCATGAAAAATTATAACAGTAGTTTGTCTCTGTGACATATTTATGCTCATTTTAGCTTTTACAATATTATTTGACTGATTAGAATGTAAAAGCAGGTGAAAGTGGGGAAGTAACGACGACACATTTACTACTTGGCATTTGGTCAGAAAAGGAAGCTGCAGGGCACAAGATACTGGCTGCACTTGGTTTTGACGATGAGAAGGCTAAAGAGCTGGCAAAATCTGTAAGTTACTACGACTGGTAGTCGTCATATGATTAGTTTCCTAAACATAATCTTGAATCCAATCCTTTCTTTTCTTTTCTTTTATGCAGATGGACAAGGATATTGTTTTGAGCTTCAAGTAGGTGCTTCAAAAGGTCTGAAGGCTTATCACCTTGAAAATCTTGGTTAAGTACATCCGAAAGAAAAGTAATTATCAGCATAATGCTCTCGTTATGTAGACATTTTGGTTTTTCAAGTAGGACTCTCGATTGTTCCACAAATTACTTTTCCTTTGGCGTTTTGTAGAAGACATTTCATGTAATTTAAATGCCTATGGTGATAATTGCCTGCGGTATATATGTTGTGATGTTATTGTCATCTCTCAATTCACTTTAACTTCGGTTTGGATCCAAAAACTTGTTTGTTACTATATTATGCGCAGTGTTAATAGAGTTTTGACCATAATCTGGTAACATAAGACGTGTTTAATATAGGACATGAAGCGAATTTTTGTCGTCTGGCCAGTCATGATGCAGGGGGAGAAATCCATGACGGTTATTCTTATGGAAAAGAAGAAAAGGTTTAGGACCTGCCCAGCCACCCCCAATTGACCCGATGAAACCCCAAACATGAATAATTCAGAGTTTACAGGTCAATAGGACCTACAAAATGAAAATGATTCGACTATCGTACTGTCACATGTGATCGATTATGATATACAGTTTCATAATAAATTTGCAGACAATATTAGTTTAAATTTTATAACAATGCTGTCCCAAAGGATAACAATGCTTTCACATCTTCTCAATATTGAGATGGCTCGAAGGGAAAAAGAACTTAAAAAACAGGCTCTTTTTTTATAGCGATTCCGACTAATCCTGCCATCAAAGAAATGATTTTCATAAATAGGTCACAGGCAGATTCATGGAGATAATTTTCATAAATAGGTCATAGGCAGACTTGGCAGTTAAATTATCTCGTCTTAAAGTTTCAGATGAGTTGATTTGACATGAAAGAGAGAAATTTCTCCATTGCATGTGCATCAAGAACCCAGAAAATCAGCATGCAGATGCAAAATCAAAATGCTGAGTGCATATAAACCAATACAAAAAACAGTTGTACTAGCGGTGTAAATACCTTTGTATATAGAAATTTAAGAAGTATCACAGTACATATGTAAATGGTCTGAGGTTTTCTTGTACCAAAAAGCTAGATAGAATCCCAGCAATTTTCATCTAGTGGTTTCAGTATGTGATTAAGAAAATTGGGATTATCACGTCCCTTGATCCATTCCCACCTTCCATAATAGATATAAATGAGCCATCAATAATTTTAGAGACTGTTTTTCGATATAACTTCTCCAAATTTGACAAACCATTGAGCATCAGAAGAATTGTTGTCTTGCTGGAGTTGCCGTGGAGGCATTTGCAGTTGGCTCTGTCCTTTTCCGATCACAAACTGTGCATAGTTGATACTTGTAGGAGGAGCAGAGCAAGTTTTAACCGGAGGGGGTGGTAGTAAGGAGACAAGAACCCGAGAAACATCATGCATCGTTGGCCTTTCGAATGGATGAGGCCTCGTGCAAAGTAGAGCAAGTTGAAAGGTTTTCCTTATGTGACCTGAGTCCATGCAGGTAACAGAAACCTCGGGATCCACGGTCTCCATCACCGTGTTATCATCTGCTTTCGATAGTATCTGAATAAACACATCACAAGTGGAAAGTGAGGGATCATGTTTTGCTTAGCTTAAAAAGTCATGCAATGCATTCAACGTACATTCTCATGGATCCTAGTTCAGCAAAGCTTCGAGGAAATGATCAAAATATATGTTTTTCCAAGTCTTTTGATTTATCCCTTGTTTGGCCTCCATTTTAATGAAAATTTGGGGGAAAATGAGTTTTGAAATATTGATTTTTTGGAAAACGCGTGATTAAAAAATAAGAATTTTTTTTTTCGATTTACATGTAATATTATTTTAAGAGAGATTGAAAATGAGTTTTTGAAAAAATGGGAACCAAACATAGGCTTAAATTTTGGTTCTAGTGACTGAAACCAATAATACCAGTTGATGCAGGTTCAGATCGTTATCCACAGCCTTCTTTCCAGTCAATAGCTCCAGAAGAACAATGCCAAAGCTATAGACATCAGATTTTTCAGTTAGCCTGGAAGTCCTGGCATACTCAGGGTCGATATAGCCTATCGTTCCAAGAACATAGGTAGATGCATGAGTTTTTGCATTAGGTATACATTTTGCGATCCCGAAATCAGAGACATGAGCTTCAAAATTTTCATCGAGCAGAATATTTGAGGATTTTACATCCCTATGAATGATTCTTGGGTTGCAATCATGATGAAGATAAGCAAGTCCTTGCGCAGCTCCAACAGCAATTTTCAGGCGTGTTTCCCAGTCGAGTTTTACCTTTTTTGATGGATCTGCATGGATGTTGCCCAAAAACATTTAGTAAACGATTGATACAAAGATAAATAAACACGTGTAAGAAATCATAAATAATATACTGGCTCGTCCATAATCAGTTATTGGTTAGTCGTTACATTTGTATAGAGTTCTCTTCGCGTATAGAAAGAGGTGATACAGATATCACATCGAATTCATATTATAGTAATGCTCAAAAATGAAAATGAAAATGATAAATGGAGTTACCAACCGTGAAGAAGATCCCATAGAGAGCCATTTTCCATATAATCATAGAAGAGAAGATTCCCCTGGGGTGAAAGCAAGTATCCATACAAGCTCACAAAGTTTCTGTGCCTGATACTGCCAATTGTCTCAAGTTCAGTCTCAAACTCGCCAGAGTTACATTGATACTGACTGTAAAGTCGCTTAATTGCAATTGATCTGGAATTTTTCAATATGCACTTATACACTATGCTGGAAGCTCCATATCCTATAATGTATTTCTCGCTTAAATTCTCAGTGAGCCTCATAATATCCTCATACGTATAAATTGACATATCCAGGTGAAGAGCAACAAGTTTTGGCGAACCTGACAAGAAAGTAACCTACTTGTAAATCTGGACAAAGAAAATATGGTTCGAGGTAGGTAATTTTAAATGGAGGACTGTAAAACCTTGAATGCTATGATTGGATTCTTTCAGAAACTGGTTTGGCACGTTGGACTTGTAAACAGCAACTATTATCATGGATAACAAAGCAATGAAGCCTAATGTAACGCAAACAACAGCTGTTTGGGAAATCATAGCTGCACGACACATCAAACCAGTCATTACCCCTCCAGACGAAGTCAGAAGCATGCATGAACAGGAGTTAAAAAAAAAAAAAGCAATAATAATACTGGATTTGATATAATATGTATACCCTTGATTTTTGGAGTGGGGTCACATATCGAACCCGGCCAGTTACCACATAATAATGGATTTCCAATGAAGCTGGCATTAATGTATTAACCATGGATCAGAAATGATATATCAAAGATAAAGGAACAAAGAGTGAAGCTGAATTGAAAGTGTTGGCAAGCTTGAAAGCATGATCCTTGTTCCTGTACCTGTCAGGCGAAAACCGCGAGAAGTTTTTGCCCTGTGGAATAACCCCGGTAAAGTTGTTGTACGAAATATTCCTGCATACACATGCATTAGTCCCATGACGAGATTTAAATTCTAAAAATAAGACAACGCTAAGTAATGGAACTCACAGATTGTCAAGGCTCAAACAATTAATTAGTTGGGTGGGAAGTCTTCCATTCAAATTGTTGTCATTTAGGATGCTGCAGCAAAATATAAACAAAGAAATAATGGCTATATTATTGCTCGCGAGATGTTACAAGATTGGGATGATCAAATGGACAACAACAGTTCAATTGTTAGGCTTGTGAGCATGTTTGGCTAAGCTTAAAATTCACAAGTGAATAAGCGAGTGTTGACATAAATAACTCTTTCATTGGAAGTTGAAAACAAGTTATTTATTTAGCCCCTGTTTGATAGTCATTATAATAAAA
>CAIGRB010135955.1:33168-43372 GCA_903798255.1 Fraxinus quadrangulata
AAATGCTTTCTTACGATAAAATGGGGCTCAAACAAATCGAATTGTGGATAGGTAGATCAAAATGTCCTTCACATATATTTCAAATTTACTTCAAAATCAAGGTGTAGAAAAAGGGCCTTGGAGAAATTTATTTTTATATTTTTATCGTGTTTTTATTTTAATAAGCGAAACTAGAGAATATTCAAATTTTCACTTTTGTCAAGTCTAATATCGTTGCCAATTTGACTATTCTAAAGATTAAGTTCCTATATATTGTAGTAATTTATTTTATTGATTTGTCTATTTTTATAGTTTTAACGCTCAAATATGGAAAACAACTCCTAAATTCAGCAGTAGACAAATGCATAGATATCTCACAAACCATTCTCCTCTCATTTTTGTTGTCATTCAAGTTTAAATGACCTAACCGAGAACACATCTCTTCATCACATTTTCATCTACGTATGCATCACTTGCACACTTAAAAAACATATTAGCATGTAAAGACATTCTTTCCAAGAGATGGTCTACACCGATGATCAAATTAGTTGTCGAAAAATATTTGAGTGTAGGGAAATGAATGAGGAGAGTTATTATTCGAGTTTGAATATTGCATACATTTTATTTGGTGTATTTCTAACATTTTAGACAAGTGTCGATGGTCAACCAATCACAAGATCTATCTTTATCATATTTTTATGTTTTTCTTGTAATCGTTATTGCACGTGCTAGAGGGTGCTTTTATACGTTATTACGGAAATATTCGATTGTATCTCTGGTCCTCTAATCAAGAAAAGTTTTGTATCGAACGATAAAGATTGTTAGATGATCTGTATGATTCTTAAAAAGATATTGTGGGACCTTGCTGTAAGCATCATAATCACCGTCAATGATAGAGAGAAACAAATTATTCTTAAAATAGTAAGACTATCAAGTTTAGGGTTCGGTTCTTCTTATATTTGTTTATGAGTGAGTCGTTTCTACAAGTTCTTCTCTCTGTACTATTGGTTCTCATCGAAGCACTTTTCAAACCAAGTGAAGTGCTCTTATGTTACTATGAGGCACTTCGATTCTCGCAAAGTGCTTGTGCTATGGCCCTACTTGATGCCCTTATTCTTGGTTTACACATGATGTCCACGTATAGTGGCGATATACCAATTTTCTTTCACGATCTCGAGTTTAATGCTCTCAATACATCCTAAGCATGAGTAAAGTTCAACCACACCACTAACATTTGCCAAATGTTGTCGAGAAGTCGACAAATGAACATTCAATAAAAGAGTATATATTGTAGGCATGAAAACGTACAATAGTGTCTCACAAAAGGGCACTAGAATATGAACAAAACAAGTACGCGGGCAGATTAAGAAAGTGATGAACAAAAGGGTTGAGAATCCAGGGAAGACAGTTCTGCAGGGAACAATGAAACAAAGGGCTTCGTATAAAGCTTCTTTAATCAATTTAGAATTTTTATATTAAAGTAATCAGTTCTTTTTTATAATCATAAATCAATTCCTATATGAATATCAACGAATATTCCTATCGTGCACACAGTTATCCTACTTACTTTGTTGTTAAGTGTTTGGTTTCATTATTTTCAAAATATATTTTATCTATTATTTTTAAACAAAATTTTTTAATGAAATAATATTAAATGTAAACTCAAAACTTTTTTTTTTAATCACACATTCTCCAGTGAAATACTATTTCAAATTTCAAAATGTATTTTGGGAAAATAATGGAGCTCAAATAGGAGCTAAATCGTATTTTGGAAACAATAAATTTTTATTTTTATTTCTCAAAGATACTTTCGAATAGATTTTTCCAGCTAAATGTCCGTCGTACTAAATAGGTCACGACTTATTAAAATCGGATCGAACTAGTCAATTCAATGAGAAATTGATAATCAATTTGATTTGTATAAACGGCCCTAAAATTTGGAATCATCGAAATAAGTCAAGAACCAACCAGTTCATGGTTCGTACAAAGAACTAGGCGGTTTACCCATAATAGGTAGTTCAATTGAAAATTTGTTAGATTCAAACTCAACAATTTGTTTGATCCTTATTTTTTTTTAAAATACATTTTTCTTTCTTTTCTTTTTAACAATACAACCAAAAAACTTTTACTTTATATTTAACCACATTTTATCCAATAATTTATTATTTTAAAATGTATTCTAGGAGCTCAAATAGGACGTGGAGTCGTCTATTTTTGATTCCGTTTGTATATAAATTTATAAATAATTTAAAATTGAATCAATCGTATATTCATAACTAAAAATAACAATTAAATAATCTCCTTTATACCCAACAATCCGTGAGGTTGAATTGAATATCTGTACAACAAACGGCGCCGTATTCCGATGCTTGAAAAAGGTTGCAGCCTAGGGAGAAACTAGCCTGCGACTCAAAAAAAGTGAGCCGCTGACCCGCTGAACTCTACGTACTCAGCCTTTGGCAGCCAAGTTTCAGTGGGGCCCCCACTGAGTCAGTGCTGCATTCATTGCAGCTTCTTTTTAGGTCTTTGAGAAAGATAGTGTTTTTGATGTGATTTCGCTGTCAAACGTTTTGTACTGTGTACTGAAAACCGTAATTATAATTAATTGGTAATAATTTTCTTAGTTTTGTCTAATTATAAGCATGTTCATTGCAATTCATTCAAGAAGATACTGCTTTGATGTGATTTCGTTTTGTTACTTGTTAGTTAGTCCTTGTTTGGCACCCAATAATTATTTGTTTGTAATAGATCATTTCTATTCACATTTAGGTCATTTCATCACTTATTATTTGGTTCTATTCGACGTGCAAATATTTTGTACGATTTAAAAAATAAAATACATGACTATTAATTGGTGTTTAATTAATCATCATCTCATTATTTGATTGTAATCATTTGCTCTTTTTTTTTTTTGGTAATTATAAGTGATTTTTTTTTTGTGGGGTTGGGTAATGATTGAAGTTAGATTCTTGGGTTCGTTTTTTCCTTGGAAGTTTTTTGAGTAATGGATGAGTTCCAAGTTCCAATAATGCAATCCAAAAATTGTTTCTTTTCTGTGGGGAAAATGTCTGATAATGTTTGAAGCTAGACCCTTTATATTTCTCCAAGGTCATTTTCAACATTTTCAAATTTATCCGACAAAAAAATGATAAAAAGTAGATTTATTTTTATCAAGAAGACAATTGTATTCTATTTAATTAAAATATAAAATAAATATAAAGTGAATTAAAGTTCCATGCAAAATTGTCCATCACAATTGCTAGAAAGTATGAAAAATTAGAACATGGTTGAGAGAAAATCTACGATGACGGGGAAGAGAAAAAAAGGGCTATGGGTTTGGGTGGGCGTAGCCCAGCACGAGGTTTTGAAGGGTTGATGACGATTTATTATTCAAATTTGGAAAGGACTTGAATTTAGCTTATAAATTTCGATACTCACCGACAAGTCCCCTTTGTGATAAACCTATTGTTATCCAATGGATTACATTGTCTCTTTTAATATGTTAGGTTAAATGCTGATGAAAGTTCTAAAGGTGATTTATGGGCCAACGACGGAGTGGATTAGTATGGAATATGGGATGTATTGTAACGTTTTTCGATTTTTATGGAATGGGTACGAGCTTTGAAGCAGAGCTACATGCTAGTGTCAATGTATTGCAAATTTGCTGTCAATCAAGGCTATTGATGGTTTAGGTCGAATCTGACTCTATTGTAGCAACTCAATGTATTCATCATTTTTAAAACGATTGGTGTCTGATCATGTATACCGTGAAGACGGTATGATTAGAAGTTAATTACTACATTAGACATTGGCCCCAAACAGTGGCGGATCCAAGATCTTGAATAAGCTAGGATGGTCGTTTATCGTTGACCGTCAACGATCACACTAGCAAAAGTATTTATTAATATTTAAATAAATAATATTAAATAAATCTCCAATTAATATATAAATGTTCTAAAACATAAAAATCATACACATACAACAATATAATCCAATACAATTCAAAATAATAAGAAAAAAGTACAATTTTCAATCATATATGTATGATCAAGTTTCAATTTTTTACGAATTTAAACGAGATAAGATGAAGTTTATACCTAAAGCATGATTAAATGATAAAGACAAACTTCAAACTTAGCCAAACTTATGGAAAAATTTTAAAACAATGATTTTTAGAACCATTTTTTACCCCAAAAGAAGAATTATTTTTCGAACTCTTAAAAGAATAAAAAATGATACTTAGATTTTTAAAGAAATTATTTCAAAAACGAAAACGAAAACGAAAACTAATAATATAAAATGTTTAGTTATTATTTATTGTGTTAAAAAACTAAAAGAAAAAGGTGAAGGTGCATGAAATAGATCCCAGTACCTCTTGCACCTACAGCACCCTACCATATTAGCTTCAAGACCTTCTCCGCAAAGAACTTCTATTTGTTTAAATAATTGTGTGAACATGTTATTATAGTAGGGGATAGCGTAGCTAGATGACACAAAAAAGTAAATATATTATTTTGAAAAATTTACATAAAAAAATATAATATTAATAACAACTAATATTTAATAATTCAACAATAATACCAACCGTTGACATATACTCTCACACCGAACCAAAAAAGTAAACAATTATTAACCTTTTAAACCTAAATTTATGTTGCTTTAACCGAAATGTCACTCTATTAAATGTATGATAGCGCATGCATGTGCAAAATGGTTAATATTAAATAAATTAGCACCAATAAGTTATTATAGTAATTAAGAACAATATGTTGAGTTGACCTATGTTGTTCGATTTGCCGTCGATCCAATTACAAATTGACATATCATGAAAAATTTAAATTGATGTTAAGGTTGGAAAAAATAAAATTGATGGCAACTTTAATTTTCTACGACGTGTCAAATGTACAATTGGGTGGAAAGCAAATTTGATAGCAAAAATATACCGCAGATCTCTACTCCATTGTGTTAGCTTTACTTTACTAAGCTATATGATAATTTGACCGTCACATTCACTTAAATATATTAAAAATTTTAAGTACTATCGATATGTTTAGTACGATGATTTTGATTCACAAAAAAATAAAAATAAAAAATAAAGATGATTAATTATTAAAAAAATGCATTTAATAGTCACGAGATTATTAAGCTATACCTAATCTAGCCATTTACACGTCTAAGTCATTACATGCACGCACATTTTGACCCTCCTAGCACGGGACCGGGATAGTTCTAGAGCCAAATCCCTCAAAATTTTAACTAAAAATAACAACCATTGAGAAGATAGTGGTCAAATGGAGGGGTTGGTACTACAACATAGATTCATAATTTACAAAAAAAGGTAAAGGGGTATGGTGGGACCCAACCACAGATGGAAAATTAATGAAGGGGAATTGATGATAACCATCATGGACCCGTGATAGCTATAACACCTATAAGGTTTTCATTATTATTCAATTATAAAATTCAATTTTAAATGAATTTATGAGAGTTTTGGGTGATTCTTATTTAATTTCTCATGCTTTTCATTCATTTAATTTATAAATAAAATAGGGGCTAAAACCAAAAATTGTAAAATACTGCTGTAATTGCTGCCGACCTGTTTTAGTGATGTTTGCGTCAGTCTGGATCAAGCTAATTTTGAGAACTTGGACCATAGGGCCACTCTGGTGCAGTCCATTTATGCTCATGGGCTGGCCTGCTTGTAAATAGCAGTCATGTTTTGACAAAGGTTAAAATTAGGGAAGGATTCAAAAGTAAGGGATTAACTATGCACAATTCAAAAATCAGATTTTAAGTTTGGTTAGTGAAAAAATTAGATTTTAGTTAATTAATTAAAAATATTAATTAATTAAATATAATAAGGCTACAATTATGTAATTAATAGTCACATGTACATAATTATACGAAGATGATTCTGCATCTCAAATCATGAGAGAGTGTTTAGTCTTTTATTAAATCGTTGCGTGATTTTTAATTCTGAATGAGAGAGTGATTTTTTTTTTTTAAAATCATTTTAACTTTATGAGGTTATTTTAAGTTGAATTGTGTGTTCTTAGATTCTATCTTTTCTCTTATGAAGTCAACACGTGTCCCTTGAAATTCCCACTATACCTCAACTAGGAGAGAGAAGTCATATGTAGTCCATATTTGACAATCATTATTTAATTTTTTTTTATGCATTCATTTTTGATCACCCTCACCCCGTCGCCGCCATCACCACCACCAACACAAAATAGCCACCACACAAACACCATCACCACCACCACACAGAAATTCAAAAATAATCTATAACCGACTAATTTAAAAATCTGTGACCTAATCTAACAAGTCCAAAAATCCTCTAACTTCACCTTCTCCAGTCGAGAGGTTGCTTCTCGCCATCACCTCACATCATCCACCAACTCTATCTACTCCATCTTCTCCTATAGCCTACTACATCGCCGTCAACAACTGACCACCATCATTGACTCATTAACACACCACAACACCCCTCGACTCGCCAATAAATCAAGTTGACCAAACCCAGGCGCTGGCAACTCCAAGTCGCTGAAGCCCAACCACTCCGGTCGCATTCTACTTCCCTGTCGATTTCTCCATCCACTACCTGCTGTACCAACTGACCAACTCACTGCAACCCACCATAGACTCCGCCAAAACAGAGGCTCCCAAACCGTCATCACCACCACTCAAAAATAAAAAAAAGGGAAGAATGGATCTGCACTCCCAAACTGTAGCAACGATCCGGTGCACAACTCCACCCCAACGCACCACCACACGCATACGGCACCATATCACTCACTTGACTGCCGCACCGCACCGCACCACACACAAAAGCCCACAGATCAGGGTCGCCACAAGCAACACTCACACCGATGCTCACAGTAGCCGGACATCAAGGCGGTAACCCTTAGTTTCTCAGTAACCGGTGCAAGTGCTAGTAGAGAGAAGAAAGGTAGAGAGAGGAGTGGAGAAATTAGGGTTATGTTTTAATATAATACCTGGTTTTTGAATAAATAATATTTTGACCTGATTTTTAAAAAGTAATATTTAAACACCAGTTTTTTTGTAATCTCCTCTTAAAATTAAGTAAGGGTCCGTTTGATAGGTAAAACTTAAAAAGAAATTCCAATTCCATGTTAATTGGAAAATAAAAACCCACCAAATCCATAAGAATTCGTTTTCCATGAAAATAAAGAAAATGCAGCTTAAAGTGATTGTACCTTGGAATTCTGTTTCAATTTCCACATTGCAATCGAATGATCAAAATGGAATTCATTTTCCTCGAATGTGACATTTTTCATGAAATTCGTTGCAATCAAACATGGCCTAAAAATACTTATGATGTAATTTTTATTTATAATTAGGTAAGTTAGAAACAAAATCTATGAAACCTTGGAAATCCCAGTGAATGGATTAGAAAAAAAAAAAAAAGAAAAAGGAAAAGAGGATAAATCCACTTTCCATGTACATGCTATAAACATAGTGTTCTTATACGATGGATAAATATATTTTTTCCTTGTGAGAGTGTCACAAGTTGTGTGCAATCCAAATCATTGATGACACGTTTATTGTGGAGTTTGAATTGTCGTGATATCCTGTATAGAGTCTTATATAGTTATATAGTGGTTAAGACGAGGAGATGTGAGAGGAAGGTTGGTCTCGTCCAATGCACGAGTTATGCTATTTTTAAGTTAATATTAGCGTATTGAGTGCTAAGGTTAGATGTGAAATTGTATTACAAAATTTTTACACACATTTATATAAAAGAAATAAATTAACAAATAGAAATATTAAATTTGTCTGATTTAATTCAGCACTACATAATATATTCAAAAATCATTTGAATTTTAAGGCGTGTTTCTAGTCAACAATTGTGAGAAATTTTTTTTTCCATACTATGAAATTTTCTCCTCTCAATTTTAACACAAGAAAAAAAAAATAAAAATAAAAAAATAAAAAAAATCTCTGTACAATGCGGAGTGTGATGTCCACACACCGCTGCTTGCGGACACCATCCGCACACAGCGGAAGCGCTGTGCGGATCTTTTTTTTACCGACATTCAAAGTCAACAATTGTGGAATTTTTTTTCCACACTCCGGAATTTTCTTCTCTTAATTTTAACACGATTTTTTTCATACAGTGCAGAGTGTGGTGTTTGCACACTGTAGACACTAGGGGTATGGTGTGCGGACACCAGGTGCTGGTGTCCACTAAGTCCAAATTGCATTAAATCCTTCATTTTTTATTTTATATAAAAATTAGCAGTTCCATAATCGAAATTAAACCCAAAAACTCTATTTTATTCATCTTAACCCCCTATTCTTTTTCTTCGTGAATAATTGATTTTGTCCTATTCAAAATGATATCTTGAATTAGAAAAAAAAAAATTAAAGTTTAAAAGACGTGAATTTTGGAGTTTTTTTAGTCATCATCCCGTATCCTATATTTTAGAGAATAAAACATCCATAACTTAAATACGTACCAGTACCCGATACCCGACATCATATGTTGTATTTTTTAGATTGCATATATAGGTTGTTGTAAAGGGATTTTGCTTCGTTGTGGTCTATCTCGTGATAAGTCCTCTTGAATCAGTCAAACCTTCTAATAGAATAAACCAATCTTCTATGTGGAAGTAGTACTTCCAAATTTATATTTTCTGTAATGGTCTTATGTATCCATATTTAGATTTTTCTGCAAAATCCTCTGATGCTGGATGCTATGAAGAGAATTATAGGAGAAGGGAAAATGGGAAAGAAGTGGAGAAATGGAGGATAAATAGAAGAAGAAGAAGATGATGATGACAGGAAGAGAGAAATTGGAGAAGAAATATATTATTTTTTATTCATTGAAAATTTCTTTTATTACAGAGCAATAAAAGCAACTAAAGTAAACCTAATATAAAATTCCTAAAATATGAATTAAAATTAGAAGCAAAATATAATTGTTGTAAAAGGAAAGTAAATTAGGGTTTAATGTGAATGACGTTTGTACCCCTGCAGCCCTAGAAATTATTACCATCGTATTCCTGATTCTTACCTATAAATATAGTGCTTTGGTTCTTAATAAAATACATAAAAAGTCCGTTGACTTCTCTTATTCTCTCTTTTTATAACACGTTATCAGCACGAAAGCTTAATTTTTCAAAGTTTAGTGAAGGTAATAATTTTTTTTCACGTGTATCAAAATCAATTTGATGACATGTGACTTTTACAATTAGTTTGTATCAATTCCGCTGAGTTTGTATCAATTCTGCCGATTTTTAGTTTGTATCAATTCTTCCAATTTTTACATATGCATTAATTCTAACACCTTCAATTTGTATCAATTTGTGCCACAATAATTATGTTTTCCTGCTTAATGTTTATAAGATTTTGATTCATGCATCATTGAGTGTACATGCCGTTTACGTGTACTGCTTTAGGTTTCTCCCTCTAATAGCTCTATGACTTGATGAAAGAGATAGACACATGTTAATTGATTTTTGTGAATTCATTATGCGCTACAATTATGTAAATTAATTTCAGTTAATTGGTTTCATTAATTATGTTGGAATCATATTATGTGCAGCAATCATTATGTCAATTCATGTCAATTGGTTTTTGTTAATTCATTATGTATCAATTAAGTGTATATACAATCTTTACGTCTGCATTAATTTTTCTATGTGATGCATGTATAAATTTTGTCGAATTTGATTTTTTTTCTAATCTATGATTGGTAAGTAATATTTTTAGCCTGATAACATATTTTTGATGTACTTTTATAAATTTTAATTTGATAATTTTATCATGTTTTTGCTCTTGAAATAGCATAACATTATAATTAATATTCTTGAAAAATATTACTTGCTCTTTAAGAGCATAAATTATAATTTTCAATATTCCAGCAGATTTCCCAATAATATTGCGGACACATGTTAGTAAGTTATTGGTGAGAAGTTACATTCAATAAATTTCTTGTTTAATTTTATTATACTTTAACGGTTTGTGTCTGTCTGGCAATGGTTGCTTTATCAGCGGCAGAAATACAATGTGCACAAAAAATAGCACATGTTATGAAGAACATACTATTTTAAATTAGTGTTTATCACTAAAGGAAAAGACATAACGTATGTCATATTGATATTAACTATTTGATGTTTAATCATATTTTTTGAAACTAATTGTATTTTCTTTTGCTTTGTTGCGTAATTAATCAAATGGAAAATATCACAAAACTTGA